>JAYEVE010000171.1:0-64039 GCA_036346375.1 Guadua angustifolia
AAATGCTAGAACCCAAAATAACCACTACAACACTAAGGTATCACCTGTCAGCTATCTGGAGGAGCCTATGTGGTCTGAAAGTCCCCTCTGCATCAATGTACAGAGCCTTTCCTTCACCACCACCTTGGTCCAATGGAAGCTGAAACAAAAATCATTAACATATTTGAGCTTAACAACAGGATTCAGATGTCAGATGAAAAAAAAGAGGTGGATAAATAAAATCTTACCTGACATGTAACGCATAGGATTTAGTAACCGCAAAAATTACCACTAATATGTTTCTTTAGTAACAGCCCTATCAGCAAAGATCACAGATTTGAATTTCTTGCAAGCATAAATGTTTATTCATAAATGGCTAGAACCTAATATGTTTACTCGTGAAGCATGCACAGGCAGACACTACACTCGTCAAGCCCGAAAAATGAATCTGCCTCGGCGTTTGGTTCCAACAACCTTGTATGCCAACGCCCCACCACCCAATCCCCTCAATCAACAATTGGGAGGAGCAAATGTACCTTCAGGCTTCAGGGTGGCGTCAGGACAGGAGGATGAGGGGCCGGCGGCGGGGGACGGCATGGAGGCGCTGATGAGCGGCGCGATGGGCGGCGTGTGGGGCGACAGGGTGGACGCGGGCGGGGGCGCGGTGGGCGTCGTCGGTCGGCGCTTGCGGTGGACGAGGGGGTGGACCGCGGGGGTGACTCGGTGGGCTTCGCCGTTGGATGTTAATATTTTTGTCTGCTGGTTTGCATGGTGGTTCTATTTTTCTTTGATAGGAACATATGAAGCATGATGGTTAATATGTGGAGAAATGAGAATGATTATTGGGAACTCTGAGGCAACAGTCAAACCCATACAATTGGCATCAAACTCCAACATTTGAGTCAAGAAGTTCAGGCTAGCTAGTTAGTCATTGTAAGTAGTTATTGGACTGGATTACTGGAACATGTGCAAGCTTGTCAGGCCTAAAACATGCTGTGCAGCAACAACATGTACGTGTGAAGCAACATGGCAGATCTTCCTCCAAATGGTGCGATCAACTGCCGTCGCAAAGTGGTTCCTGTTTATGCTAATTTATATCTTTTTAGGACTTTTGGTTTATGAAGCTTATGAGAGCTGAAATAGATATTTGTTTTATTAACTCATGTGAATACAGAATTCCTGGCACAATATTACTATTCACTAACCCAATGTTATCTGTTGGACATGTTTTGTGTATGGATTTAGTTCATGCATGCTAAAGTGCAAGTTCCGAAGTAATGTTAGTGCCTGTCGAGGTCGACTTATCATACTCGAAATTCTTTCATTTAGCAAATGCTGAAAGTTCGGGTGTTATTATTTTTGGGATGTACAGCTATGTACATGTATATGCGAATCTACATTGTGTATGTGACCAGGTTTTGTCTAGGTACGGATACAACTTTTATGTGCTGCATTGATCCACCCCTTGTTCCGAATAATTGTAAGACAGATATGTAAAGATTTGGACCATTTGAAATGGCAACAGGGGCATGGTTATTAAAACGTCGTTAAAACGACGTTTTCACGTCGTTTAAACGTCCGAACGTGGCTGAGGCTTGGAACGTCTGGGCGTTCTGGCTACGTCGCGTAAAACGTGCTGGAACGTCCGAAGAACGTCGTGGAAACGTCCAAAACGTCCAAATCGGATTTAAACGAGGCGTTCGCATCGTTCGAGAAGAAATCGGAGAAGAAATCGGTGTTGGGGGTTAGGGGGTTTATCGAGAACGCCGAGTCGGAGAAAGCCTCGGCGAGACAAGAGGCGAGAGAGAGCTAACCCTAGATCCGCGTGCTGCCTGAGCCCGCTGGCTCCATGCCGACCATGGCCGTCCGCTCGAAGCTTCCTCAAGCCTTCCCGCCTGAAGCTTCTCGCCTCGACTTCGCTTCGAGCCGCCCGTCCTGCTGACTTCGCCTGCCGCCTGAGCTCACATTGAAGTGTGCATACCGCCTCGAGATCGCCGGACCGCTTCTTGCTCTCGCCTGACTCGCCACAAGCTTGCCTGAGCGAGCCTGCTCTGCCTCGTGGTCTCGTCTGCTTCTTGCCTTCTTTGTTGATTATGTAGTGAAGTAGTGATTAGTTACTCTGTCGCTTCTTGCCTTCTTTGTTGAATATATAGTGAAGTAGTGACTAGTGAACATATATTCTAATATTCAACAGACAAGATGGCAAGTGAAAGTGCAGTGTAGTGGACCTCCTCCTTCGCAACATATAATCCATTGGAAGATCCCAATCGAAAGCAAGTCGATGATCCGGATGGAAGTATGGATATGAGTAACAAGCGAGAGGATCCAATGCCATCTTTGTCGAGGAAGAAAAATAAATTTCAATAATTTTAATTTAAAAAATTTAATTTAATTTTGGCTTAAAAGGGAAAACCAATTTTTTCCCGGAAATAGGTTTATTTTAAAATTTAACGGTGGAAAAATTTAAAAAAAAATTCCCCAATTAACATAAAGGGAAATTTTTTAAATTTTAACCCAAAAATTTTGTAAGTTTTTAAAAATTACCCAAATTTTTCCTTCTTTTTAAAAAAAAGGGCATCAGGGTAAAAAAAATTTTCATTAAGAAAAGGAAAAAAGAATAAAAACCCTTTTTTAGTAAAGTTTTGTTTTTTTTGGAAAAAAAATTTTGGTTTTGGTTAAAAGGCCCAAACAATTTCATTTTTTGGAAAGGCCTATGGGGTTAATTTTTTATTTTTTTAAAAGGTCAAATTTTAAAAAATTCTTTTCCCAAAATTTATTAAAAGGTTACCTTTTTAATTTGGTTCCAAAAGGAACCCGCCCTTCCCTCTAAACAAACATTAAAAAACCCCCTTAAACTTTTTAAAAAAATTTAGAAGGCCAAAATTTAAAAAAAAAGAAAAAAGGAAAAATTGAAAATTAATTTTTTTGTTTCCAAAATTTTTTTTTTCCGGCTTTTGGTTTTTTTGGGGCCAAAAAATTAATTCTTTTTTTTGATTAAATTTTTCACCCGGGGAAAATAAAAGATTTATGCTTTTAAATTATAAAGTTAAAAAAAAATTTTAAATTTAAATTAGAAAAAAAATTTTTTTACCATTGTTTTAAAAGCTTTTTATTTTTTCCCTTTTGGGGAGCACCAAACAAATCATTTTTCATTTCCCCAAAAAATTTTTGGGTTTAAAGGTTTTTTTTTTGGAAAACCCCCACAAAATTTCCCCGGGCCCCCTTTTTTAAAAAAATTAAAAATTCCCCCTTTTTTTTTTGGGTTAGCTTTTTTTTTCTTTGGGTTTTAAAAAGAAACCCAAAATTATTTTTCCCAAATAATTTTTGATGGGTTTTTTTTTTTAACCGCCCAAAAAATTTAAATTTTTCCAAGGGAAAAATTTTCCCCAAATGAACCAACCAACTAAATTAAATAATTGCAATTACAAATTGTGAAGAAGAATTTTTTACCATTTCAACACCTTTTGACCAAAATTAATTAGATTTATGCCTTTCTTATTTAGGGAGAAAGCATTTCTTGTTGATTTTTAGCATTTTTAATCCGAACTTTAGGATGTTCATTCCTCTTCAAAGTAGACTCCTGGTTAATTCCCTAAGTATAAATTTTTCACCCTTGGCCGACTTTATTAGTCAAATTTTAGTAAATGTCTAACTAATTAATTAAACTTAGCCTTTTTGTTAAACATACATGTTTGTATTTAATGGATTGTTCTTCCTTGTGGCAATCATTCGAAAAGGGCAATATTTGATTTGGTCATAATTATGGCTAAATTTTTACCAGTCAGTGATGTTTCCAATTTTATGTCCATTTTGATTCTCCTAATTCTTCCACCATAAAAAATTTCAACACTTTTAAGAATGCCTTTTTTTCCATAAATATTTATTCAATTAACTCTTGACTATTTTACTTTAAGAGTTCCCTTTTTTGGTTCAAGGAAGTTTAAAATTTTGACCAATTTAAATCAAAAATTATAAAAAACTAAATAATTATTGTGTACTTATGTTTAATGAAAATTATTCAAATTCCTTATTGCATGCCCTATTTGCTAAACAAACTAATAAGGATTCCCAACTTATTCAATTTTCCATTAAAATAATCTAATGTTTTAAAATTTAAATTTTCGGCTAATTTGAATGTAAATAAAATTGTTTTAGAGCAATATGAAAGTACCTTCAAAGGAATTTCATGAGTTGATACCAATTAAAATAAAATGCACCATTAATTTAAAGGTAAATTTCAAATTTCCATTTCATTTTCCCTTTTTTAAAGCATAATAACTCTTCCTTCTTGCTAAAATTTTAAAGAACCCATTTTTAATGGTTAAGGAATTACGTAGAAATTAAAATTTAAATTGTACTGAATTAATATATAAACACATTTAGTCACTTCTTAATCTAAAAGAAAATATTCTAAGGTTAAAATTAAATTTAGAAAAGCCTATTAAATATAAAAATTAAAAATTTACTCAATAAATTTAAGTTTAAATCCCATTCCTTAATTGAATTAAGTTTTTTCAATTGAATATTAATTTAAATTATAAAAAAGAAGCATCTACCTCCTTTTAAAATGGAACTCTAGATCAATTCAGGAAGTATTACAATTTATCTTACCCTATAAATTGGTTACAATATTTCATGCCAAAATAAAATACTTCCATGGAAATTAAAAATTAAAACCAATTTAACAAAAATCAATAAATGTAAACAATCAAATGGATATTACAATTTTATATAAGAAATATTACCAAATCAGAAGAAAATCAAAACAAGGAAAAAAAAACCAACATACAATAAAAAGCAAAAAAAAACCCCTATATATGCTATGCAAAAAAAAAGCGATAACACTAAAATATTGTAAATTTTAAAACAAATTCATTGGAAACAAATAAAAATTTGAATAACAACAGGTTAGAATCAGCAATAACAATGGAAAGTTGTAATTACCAAAATTCGATGGACAAATTATTTTCAAAAAGGAGTCCAAAAACCCTCAATTAACCTTGAACAGTTTAATTTTACAATTGTTAACAAAAGTAACCAGGACCCGAAACAGACTAACAGAGAGACAAATCGAGCAGATGCATGCATGATTATAATTAGTTAGCAGTAGCAAACCAGAAAGAGAGAGAAATCTCCTTAATCATGTACAGACCTCATAATTCATAAGTTACAGGCCAGCTCTCAACATTGGCGAATTAACTTATCTATGACTTCAGCAATACAGAGAAGACTAACTTCAGAAGCCATACAGAGCTTGAGGCATGTAGAAAATACATCATAAAGCAGCAGCCAAGAACAACATAAGCATTTCTTCGTTCCAACTACAACAATGAAGTTATCTACACCATTTCAGATTTCAGATTTTTAGTTGTGTTGTTAACTGTTACTCCTCATGTAATCTACACCATTTCAGATTTCAGATTTTTAGTTGTGTTGTTAATGAAGTTATACAAATCATTCTCCATAACGTTTGAAGAAGCTTGTTAACCTGACATATATATCATTAAATATGCTTATGTGATTCCACTTGATTATAGGAAGAAACTGGCCATGGATGAAATCTATGATATACATGGGGTGCGTGTGATACTAGAGAACAAAGCTGATTGTCTCACCACATACGGTTGTTCTCAGTGAAGAAACACTGAAGAGGGAGGTTGCACCGTAGCGTCCTGCGCCACGGCGAGGAAGGCGCGCGCGGCGTAGAGGCGGGAGGTCTGCGACGGCGTCGGGGTCCTCGGCCGCCGCCGCGAGCAGCTCGGCGAGGTGGTCCCCCACGGACTCGGCGGCCGCGAGCGTGTCCTCGGCGGCGGACACTACTGCGGGAGGCACCGCGGATGGGGGTGGCGGCGCCTTCGGAGAGACGGAGACAACGGGGAGACGGCGCCGGGCGAAGGCCGACGGGCAGCCGGTGCCGGGCAGGACGTGGAGGCGGAGGACTGAGGCGGCTAGGGTTTGTGTGGAGGATGCCAGGATGGTTGTGTGGTGTGGAGGCGCGTGTGGAGGATGCCAGCCGCCAGGATGGTTGTGTGGCCTCAGGTCTGTGGAGGCGTGAGATTGAAATGAATTGATTAGGGTTAGTTGGGAATGGGCTGGGCCGGATGGCTGAATTGAGCAGAGCTGGATCGGTGGATCCTGTACATATAAATTGATCTTCTGTTTATCTCACTATTGTGCTCTCAACTTCCAAACTAAAACACGAACAAAGATCTTTGCTGACCGTAATGTAAAAAATTTGGGGTTCAGCTTTATGCCGGTAAATTTCGAGAACATCTTCAGCAAGTACGCCCGCACATCCCCTGACAAGCTCACCTTCAGGGAGCTGTGGCGGATGACCGAGGGGAACCGGGAGGTGTTCGATCGATTTCTTTGGCTGGTAAGCACCAATGGAACATCGACCTTACTATGAACCTGGAAGAACAACTCAGAACTGAGGCCATTGAAACGATGCAGGATCGCATCGAAGCTGGAGTGGACGATCCGGCCTGTACGTACTGGCGAGGGACGAGGAAGGGTTCCTGTCGAGGGAGGCCATGCGGCGGATGTACGTACGACGGGAGCCTCTTCGAGCACGTCGCCAGGCAGCGCGGGCCGGGAGCACACCAAGATGTCCTGAGATCATTGGGCCATCGTACGTGTGACTGTTGCACAGTGCGCACCTGATCGATGAGATAGCGGGTGAACCTACACTGTATGTAGCGAGAGGATGCTGAGCTTGTAATGGTTTCCCTTCCCTGCATCAGAGGAACCTAGATGTGGTGTATCGTATCGTTGATGTGAAGAAATAAAAAAAAAACGTGATATGCCATCTTGTTGGCAAGACGACGTTGACTGTGACGGCTCTGCTTGCATAGTTTGGTCCGGGCACTAGGGATGGCGGTTTTACCCATGGGTCTGGGTACCCGTGGGTACCCGACCCGATTGGTTGGTCAGGTCAATCTGACCCATGGGTATTTTTGATCGGGTCGTGTCTAGGTCGGGTGGATCCGGATGCGAATATAGACCCGTGGGTATACTGAGACCGACCAGAAATTAATATATGTCACAGATCCACCGATCGGCTCTGCTCAATTGAACCATCATCCGTGACCCATTCCCAACTAACCTAATCAATTCATTTCAATCTCACGCCTCCGCGGACACATACACAACCATCTGGTGGCATCCTCCACACGCCTCCACACCACACAACCATCTCGCATCCTCCACACAAACCCTAGCCGCCTCGGTCCTCGCCTCCACCTCTCCCGACACCACTTTGCCGTCGTGCCTTCGCCGTGCCGCTCTCCCGTTGTTCTCTCTCTCAAGGCGCCCACCCATCCGCGGTGCCTCCCGCAGAGTGTCCTGCCGAGGACACGCCATGCCGCGCCAGTCCGTGGGGACCACCTCGCCGAGCTGGCGGCGCGCCGAGGACCTCGACGCCGTCGCGAACCTCCCGCTACGCTGCAGCTGCCCTTCTCGCCGTGGCGCAGACGCGCTCGGTGCAACCTCCTCTTGAGTGTTTCTTCACCGAGAACAACCGTATGTGGTGAGACAATCAGCTTTGTTCTCTAGTATCACACGCACCCCATGTATATCATAGATTTCATCCATGGCCGTTTCTTCCTATAATCAAGTGGAATCACATAAGCATATTTAATGATATATATGTCAGGTTAACAAGCTTCTTCAAACGTTATGGAGAATGATTTGTATAACTTCATTAACAACACAACTAAAAATCTGAAATCTGAAATGGTGTAGATTACATGAGGAGTAACAGTTAACAACACAACTAAAAATCTGAAATCTGAAATGGTGTAGATAACTTCATTGTTGTAGTTGGAACGAAGAAATGCTTATGTTGTTCTTGGCTGCTGCTTTATGATGTATTTTCTACATGCCTCAAGCTCTGTATGGCTTCTGAAGTTAGTCTTCTCTGTATTGCTGAAGTCATAGATAAGTTAATTCGCCAATGTTGAGAGCTGGCCTATAACTTATGAATTATGAGGTCTGTACATGATTAAGGAGATTTCTCTCTCTTTCTGGTTTGCTACTGCTAACTAATTATAATCATGCATGCATCTGCTCGATTTGTCTCTCTGTTAGTCTGTTTCGGGTCCTGGTTCTGGCCCGGCCTTGCTTAGTTGCTTTGTCTCTCTGTTTCGGGTCCTGGGTACCCATCGGGTCCTGGGTACCCGTCGGGTCTGGGTCTGGGTCCAGATTTGGACCCATATGTTCATTCGGGTCCGGGTTCGGGTCTCAAATTCGGATCCAAGTCTGGATTCACAAGAGGAGGATCCAGAGCTACCCGACCCGATTGCCATCCCTACCGGGCACCACCGAGGACGACGATTGCTCTGCTCCGGCTTGGATCGGTCCTATCTTTTAGTGGGCCGGACCGTGTCAACTCGTGCGGTATGTGTGAGGGACTGGCTCCATGACGACGTGTTCGGTTCCCAACCTGACCAATGCGAGTTCAAATGAAATTCTGGTGTAAAGCCGATGCTAAAGTGGCGTTAATTGTTAAATGTAGAAAACGACTCCCAAGTTGGGCCTATTAGCTCAGCTGGTTAGAGCGTCGTGCTAATAACGCGAAGGTCGCAGGTTCGAGACCTGCATGGGCCAATTGTTTTTGAAGCTGTATTCTGTTTTCTACCTTCTTTCCTTATTCTTCTTCGTAACAATTCTCAACGTCCTGTACAACATGCACCGTTTATTTTATTAATTTATGTACTAAATTATTTTTTGAATGGTGTCGTCTTTACAATATAAAATGATGGGTCTCCACTATAAATATAAACGTATTTCATATTTTAATACAAAATTATTGTAATATTTCCTCTATATTGGTAATACATATCCATCTTTTATTTTATATACTCTATATGCACTACATATATGTATTGAGGGCCTGTTTGGTAGAGCTCCAGATTCCAGTTGTAAAATTATGTTATAAAAAAGGAAACAAGAAGCTCCAGGCAATAAAAGGAATATGAATTACTTGGTCTGATGATAGCATTTTAGTTATAATATAACACATAGCAGAATTTAGTTCTTAACCACAACATAGTATCATTGTCTCATAACACTGGCAGAAAACATAACAGCATTTGCTGATAACACCAAAACATCAAAATAAGCAACTAGCCAAGCACGATATTACAAACAGATGAAGAACTGTGAGCTGTGAATGGGTGAAAGAGGGAGTTTAATTCGATGTTTGGACTAGGTGCCAGGAGCATATATCAAATATTCCTTTTGTTTTGCTAGTTCTATAAACTTAAATGTGTCAAAGTGAAAGCATGGTCATATTTAAGTTTGTTTCTGTTCATTCCAGGTGGCAGTTAAAGTTGAAACTCTCTCTGGATTCACCAACTCAGAATGCAACTGCTAGATATCCATTCAGAATGCAATCCAACAAGATCCAACAGGTACCAAATAGATATCTTCACCTCACATTTATGGAATATTTCATAAATGAATGTAGCAAGACAAAACAAGTAAACATGAATTGATTTCATGCAAACATAGATGAAATAAATTAATCTAAAACTTCTACAACAGGTATGCAGCTTTCCCTAATTCTGTAAACCTAAATGGCCATCTCCACACCAATTTTGTTGAGAATAGTGACTAGTGATCTTCACCATGACAAGAAAATAAGACAAAAAAAAGGTAGAAGGTGAGCAGGGTGTCTGACAGTAGTGCGTATTAAACTAAACTAACATCAGAATCATGGTAGATACAGAAATGTAAGAACATAAAATGTGAAGAAAAGTGTTAGAACAACCAGATCAGTGTTCTAATCTGAGAAAAATGTTCTAGAACACTAATTTGGTTTTGCCCAGTTTTGGTTTGAGCCAAAACACTGATCTGAGAAAAATGTTAGACATGCTTCTAAACTTACTCTACCAAAATTTCTAAAACCAAAAGATGAGTTCTCAGCCAGATCAGTGTTCTAAAGACAAACCCTAACCAATAATCCAATCCTAAAGACAAACCCTAACCAATCCTAAAGAGAAACCTTAACCAAGAAATCAGATCAAGAATCCAGATCTAAATGTGTCGAGGGAGGCGAGAGGAGGAGGTTACTCGCAATGCTTACTTGTGGTCGCCGGAGAGCTTGAGAGCCGAGGCAGGAGAGGGAGGCGATCGGGAGGTGGCGGAGGAGGCGCCTGGCAAAGCGATCGGGAGGCCAGCCGGAGGAGGCGAGCGGGGAGGCGACCGGGAGACGAGCGGAGGGAGGCGATCGGGGAGGACGAGAATCGGCGGCGAACCCTAGACGCTTGGCGGAGCGGAGGGCCTCGAGGTCGAGGGCGTCTGCATCCGACAGGGCCAACCACTGCAGCCAAGCCGGGCACTGGATCACGAGAAGCCGGATTCTTGCGTTTCTTCGGTCCAGAATGTTGGATGCAAGCTGCACGGGCTGGGCCGAGATTTCTCTTACAAACAGTAGCATCTCTCATTTATATTGCACCCACTCATGCCATACAAGGCACATGCAGTGAACCAAACATGCCCTTAATTACCGGCCCTCGTTGTCATAGGACTTGGAGTCACTCCCGTGCTTACTCTTGTGGATGTAAATCGGGAAGAGAGGAGACGGCAGCCAACCCTACAGTCTCGAATCGCAGCTAAAATGCGTAGGAAAAGCATATTGCATGGTGAAGTAAATATTTTGGAGAGTTCACTCACAGGCAGAGTGGGATAGCTCATGGACACGTTAATTAAACGAGTAGAGCGATGAAGGAAGACATGATCACGTTGAATCCAAGCGCGCGCGCGGCATCCTAGATTAGTACATCATACATCAATACATGCAGGACAAGATCGATGTTTACGTACCTTACTTTCTACATGGTATATATAATGTGCATTTAATTTCGTAAGTAATAACGGATCTAGAGGACAAGCGATTTTTTTTTAAAGACTAGGACTAGCAAATTAAGAGACGCAGCGATCATATATGTACGTACCATCGTAAGTTTCCCACGGATAGATGATGCCGTTGTCGTCGCGGTCGAAGAAGGCGACGTGCTGCTGCATCACGCTCATATGGTGATGCTTGTGATCATCCGTGGTCCCGTCGGGGTGGTAGATGTCCCCTAAGAGATTAGTACATTACCTCTCTGGGGCAGCGTGTAGCGGAATTTGGTGGTGATTAAGAACAAATTTAGATACGAATCCGCTCTGATACCACGTAGGAGGATGGAATAGCTAGCCTGAATAGTTGATGCATATTGATTGAGCCTGAGAGGACATAAATAGAGAGTACAGTATGACTTAGAGAGATCAAGTTAATCTACTAGCGATATAGAATGTTACTACAGATATGAAAAGAACCATGCATATTGGATACAGATAATACTAATTGATCCTATTCTATCTCTTATCACTACTACAAAAAGGGTTGTATTATAAGCCTCATCATAGACCATCTGTGTTAAAACTAATCATAGACGCTTTTGATAGCGCGACCGTCCAAATAACTATGCTAAGAACCGTCTGTGATAAGTTGATATCACAGATGATTCTATGATATCAGATTATCATAGATGGTTCTTACCACGAATCGTCTGTGATATCTTCCCTCTCTCCCTCTCGTACTATTAGTAATTTCTGTTTCCATCACCCGATCCCAACGCCTTCTTGGCTTCTCCCTTGCCCCTTCGGCTTCCCCGCTTCACCAATGATCTCCCTCACTACACCCCACCACCCATCACAGCCCCACACCCATCTGGGCCTGCGCCTGTGCCGCTGTCTCCTCGCCGCCTGAGGAAGATCCCCCAGGGGCTGACGAGGAGGCTCCCTGTAGCGTGAGCCACCACCCTCCCGCCTCTACACCCCAAAACCCTAGCCTCTGCCCTCTCCGTCACCGTGGTGCCCAAAAACCTAGCCGTGCCTCGCCGATCCCAAGCTCCGAGCGTGACGAGATGGGCACCAAGTGCAAGGGGCACAAGTGCGACTGTATCGCTGCCAGAGAAGTAAGTGTCGTGTATTTCTTGGCTCTCCCTTGTGATATGCCTCCTTGCTTCATGTTTGATTCATTTTCAGGCCTGCGAATATTGTTGAACTGATGAAGAAGAAGCCCCAAATGCTCCTCGATTACAAGGTTTGCTTCCACATCTCATCCTTGTGCTTCCTGTTATGCTATTTACATCTAGTGCCTAGTGTTTACACACTGATATTCTATTAGTAATCCTCGTGTAGATTGCTCAAATGAAGTTTTGGTGTAAATTTTTCTTATGATGAGCTTGATGGAGGTACTAGTTGTTTAGCATGACATTAAATGTAGTAAATTGTATTGCATTTCATTTTTGAAACACATTTTTTTAGGCACGATTTATTATAATCCTAACTTAATCAATACTAGATGAAATAATTAAGCTGAAAGGTCTTTTCTTTGTAGTATGATATATGTGCAGGCTGTTCTAAATGTACTATAATGTACCTTCATATTTGTACGCCCAAGCACCTCTCAACACGTCATTTCTGTTTACAAAGATTTATCCTACGCTTTTGGTATACAAAGCATAAAGTAGTTTATAATTTTGCTACCTATCTAGAAATAGAGCTTAATAGAACCCTGCAAAGTTCTTACTGTGTGTTGACATTGTGTAAAAAGATGAATTTTCAGCTGTGTAACACTTTTCTAGTGATTAGTGGAAAAGCTGGTTTGTTCTTTCATTTCTTGCTTTAGATAATTTCAGTAGCATGTTTTGTTGTATTATTACCAAGCCATTTTCTCCATATTAGTTTTTAGAGTCTCATACAATGCATCAATTATCTCTCTTCATATATGCATTATATAAAAGTGACAACAATTGCCCTTAAATACATGTATTTTTGAGACTATACACTGACTTGCATTATGCTTTGGCAAATTCTCCTAACTCTGTCATTTGATAAAAATGCTTGTATGCCATTCCCATGCAGATTGTAATTGTGCATAATCTAATAAAGAAGAGGAGAGAAAGGAAACAAAACATTAACACCTTGTGGGGGACGTCTACTCGGCTGGACTATAAATCAAAGGAGTAGGTATGAAATCAAATGTCAAGTGAACTTTGTTTATATTTAATTTTCTAATAAGCAAAAACTGATGGTAATGAGCAAAAACTATTCGTAACTGGCCCTCAATTCTAGAGATGTAGTTATCTAGAGATAGCCCTCAAGTCTTTAAATTTTGTTATCCAACTGCTGCTCTATACTGACATAGATTGATTTGTGATGAACTTGATTTATAGTTTCTTAATGAAAACTCGATCCTAAAACTTCTTAATCTGATCTAAACTATGGCTACCCATGTTAGAATTTTCACCTTAAGAATTCATTTCTATGCTTGTTGCACATGCAAAGTTTAGATAATAATTTAGATGTGTGTGCATTTTTGTGAAATTAGTAATATGTTCACAATAGTTGTTCCTACCTCAATGGGATACAGTCCTTTATTGGTGGCTGATCATAGTTTTTACCATTATATTGCATTTATCAAGGTGACATAATGCTCTTGAGGCCAGTATGAAGACAACATGGAGTTCAACTATCATTTTGATTTTGAACACCATGTTGCCTTTATGCCGTAAGAGCACACCGTCAACTTCAGAAATATCATGAAACGCCAAAAACTATGACCAACCACAAGTAAAGAACACGCTTGATATTGTCATAGGAATATTCCAAGGCAAAACCTAATTTGTTATCTCTTGGATCATGGTATTCATGACAAATCACCAAAAGTCCAACACCAAATGCCAAATCCAAAACACCAAAGACCAATGGGTTGGATCTCTTTCCTTTAGACTGCAACATCCAACAATTTTGCTTATAAAAATAAAATTTTGTTATTAAAATTTTAAAATATTGTTTTGTTGGGTTCTCTGGATTTCCTGGGAATAATTCATTTTTTGTATTTTCTAATAATTTTCCTTGAATTTTTTGAATTTTAAAACACTTTTTAATATTTTCAAAACTAAAAATCAATTTAATTAAAAAAAATTATTAAGTTCAAAATCTCTTTGGGGATTTCTGTGAATTTTTTTCAAATTTTTTGTACTATATTTGCTATTTTCCAAAGGATTTTGTGAATTTTGGTAATTGTCTAAAAAATTATTTGAATATAAAGTGGAAATAATTTTAGTAAGTTCAAAAGCCCTAGTTAATATTCCTGATATTTTATAGAATTTTTGGAGTTTTTCTATTATTTTTCCAAGCTAAAGAGCATTTTTAACATTTAGAAATTAATTACTATTTTATAGATAATAATATTATTATCTAAAAATATTTATTCATGCTTTATATACTGAAACAGTTGTTTATTAAAATTCCCAAATTTATTATGATTAAATTGCTATTTTCCTGAATTTAATCTAAATTTTTAGTGGAAAATTAATTGTTTTTGACATTATACTGTTCACCGACCTGATCCGCTTCTTAGGTGGGGCTTCTTCGGCCCACCTGTTAGCTACAGAAAACCTGTCACTAGAGTAAACCCATCGCTACAATCTAAAACTGTAACATCCTAAAAATTTTAAAAATAAGGGAAATGAAAAAAGGAAATTTTGAATATGGAATTAAATAAAAATTTTATTTTAAATCATGATTTTCAATTGAAATTTTATATTGTCCTTAAAATGTAAAAGTCATATCAAAGCAATTAAGTATGAAATGAAAGCCAATTAATATTTCTTGACTAACAACAGTACTGATGTCAGAATTTAATGAAAATGATATTGTGAGTTACTAATCTAAACTTTTTTCACTACACCATGCCCTAACTATACCAACAGCTTGTCTGTCGCTAAAAGCCACCTATAGCGGCATAAGATGTCTGTCGATAAAAGCTTTTACCGACGAAGACACGTGCGGTGTAAGTCACATCGGTAAAGGTTTTAGCGACAGACAATTCTTTTACCGACAGACCATTTGCCTTTGATTTACTACTTTTACCGACAAACAAATCTTTACCGACAGACATCTTTTACCGGCAGACAATTCTTTTACTGACAGATGTGGTGACGATAAAATTAATTTTCCATTTTTTTAATTGGCTACCTCTTTCGATTGCTGGGCATCCTCTTTCGGTTTTCTTTTGCAAACTAAATGTCGTGGTTACAGGAAAGCAACAACCTGCTACATATAGAAAGTTTAACCACTGTAAGATTCTTGCTAATACTTTCAACAGATGAAACTATATACTCCATAAGGTAACATCAGTAATTATATAGATTAGAAATTGTCATGATTACAAAAGATTCCATTAAGTAGCAGAAGGTGCACTAATCAATCTAGCTAGCTCTAGTTAATTGGCTACCAACAGATCCAACATATTGGTCTGGATGTCCAAAAGAATAGTACACAGTGGCATAACTGTCATGATTACAAAAGATTACACGTCTTGCCAACAAACTAGAAGAATTGGCGACCAATGTAAGCGTATTGCATATTTGTATTTGCTTCTAGACTTCACAAAAAGATTTTTCCTCGATCAAACAACACTTGAGGCTTTGAGGGTCACAATCATTCTTGTGCCCCTGCAAAAGAGTCATATGGTCATAAGCAACTTCATTTTTCAAGTCTCCAAGTCCAATGGTAAACTAACATATAAATTTTTCTTTGGAGAAAAAGCTAAACAATCTTGCTTTTCAAATAAAGCAAAGACACAGGACAATTCACAAGCTGGTCATCTCCAGCAGATACAAATCCTCAATTCCTCATCACTGAAGTAAATTAACTCTTAGTGCAGGTCATCTTTGGAAAGGGACATTTGCAAAGACTATCTAATCTAGTGGCTATACCAGGAACTCAGGAAGCTAGGAGCAGGCCAACATGATAGATAGGAGCAGAAACCACTGAAGTAAATTAACTCTTAGTGCAGCATTGAAGCATTGTTTTACTAGTGCAACTACAGTTATCTGCCTCATTGTCATTAGAGCATTTCATGTGAAGCAGAGGGTGGAAGTATGTTGACTGCTGTTGCCTTGGTAACAAAGCGTCAATAAATAATAATGTATCTGTTTTACAACTCAAACAATTACTAAATTTTGAGGAAATTAAAGGACAGGGGCCAGATGGAGCAACTGAAATGGCAAAAAAACTATAATTCTGTCATTCTGTGTATATACTATTCTGCCTCCAAAAATCAACTTTAATCTTTGTCTAAATAATACACTTGAAACCCTAAAAAGGAAGTCCTAACATAAAAGTTTGTCTTAATGGACACGAATTATACGTATAAAGAGAAATTACATACCAAATCCAACTTCATCGCCTTATATTGCTTTCATTGGAGCTACAATGCTACATCTTTGTTTGTTTGGTGAGGGCCTGCATGACAAATCATGAGTTTAAAGGAAATAAAAACAATGCTAAAGTCATATACAAGAGTTTTCAATGAAAACACTAAAAAAAAGAGGAACTCCACAATCCACATTTTTAGGACAAACTAACCTCATGGTATTTGCATTGCAATCTGCGTTTCAATGCCTTAGCCTTAGTTAAAAGATTTCTAGGTCTTATGTTAATAGGCCTCCTTTAGGTCTTATGGTATGCACTTAACCTTTCTGAGCATGAAATTCCAAATCTTTCAAGGAATCACATAGAAATCTACCTATGTTATCAGTCAAATCCAAGAGCATGCTTCTTGACTAGCGAGACCTGAAGACAAGCAATATTCTTCTGGATAAGGAGATGACTCCAAAAATTTCAGACTTCGGCATGGCAAGGATGTTTGGCAGTGATGACACATAAATAAATACTCTTAGAGTGGTTGGCACATAGTATGTAACAAAGATGTCTAACAGACAATTTAATCTCCCGTTAATTCTGCAATTCAATCTCCTAATGTTGATTATCTTTTCTTGGTTCTCTACAGAGGCTGTATGGCTCCAGAGTACGCAATGGATGGAGTATTCCTAGTGAAATCAGATGTATTTAGCTTTGGTGTTATAATGCGTGAAATCATTACTGGTAAAAGGAACAGAGGCATCTACAGCTACTCCAACCACCTAAACCTTCTGGCACATGTAAGCATGAATCTAGCTCGTCAATTCTACATGACTTTAAGCATATGAAGACAGGATCACAATTGAGCTAATCAAGTATATATCAAAGTGAAATTGATTGCTAAGATTTGTTGTCACAATTAGCCCATTTCAACCCCAAGATCATCACTTGAACATTAAGCCCACACGCAAGGTCCCCAAGCCAATATTATTTGGCCCTTTGCATTCACAGAGGAGGAGACAATCACAAGAATATAAAAAGTTCATGTGCTCTTTCAAGCTTGAGTACAAGCAGCTCTTTCAAAAAGGAATTCTCTTTCCTGTTAGCTAGAATGCTCGAGGAAAGGTCAGTAAATGAATTCAGCTTTGACGGATAATGATTAATGGAAAAGGAACTCAAAGTCGACATGTAGACATATGCAGTGTTATAAATAAGGCAACCAAACATAAAGCTCATGATGAATATTTAAATGTTCTCGGATGTCGGGTTGCCTTAAAAGGCCTTCCTCGCCACAATGGACAAGTAATGGGCTAGATTGTGACAATTTTACCACAATAACAGATTTAATACTTGATGATCAAATGAAAAACTAATCAATTACTTATCTTGTATGCACAAGAATAGTGAATCAAGCTTCTGGACAAACTATACCATGCTCTAACAGACATGCATTTGAGCGAGCACAATGAAGCGAACTAAGTGAAACAAAATAGTGAAATGACACCGAGCGATGCAAAAGCAGATAAATGGCAAAAGAGAATATCCACTAATTTAAGCATATGAAGACAGGATCACAATTGAGCTAATCAAGTATATATCAAAGTGAAATTGACTGCTAAGATTTGTTGTCACATTAGCCCATTTCAGCCCCAAGATCATCACTGAACATTAAGCCCACACGCATTCACAAAGGAGGAGACAATCACAGCAGTATAAAAATACTTACAGATTACCGACTGATTGACAGTGAAATAATGGCTAGGCACGTCAAAGATTGGATGTAAATACCTGCACGTTGAGATTGAGGTCGCTTGTTGCAACACTTCAGCTACCAATGTTAAAAAGATAGATTTAGATTTTGAAGGTTAGACATTACAATTAAAAAACAATAATCTATATTCATATTCTATACCTTATTGTGTGGCCAAGCAATGGGCATATAGTGAGCATTAGCCATTGTTTTCATATCATCATATGGACGAGAGAGCAATGCATCTTTTTTCAACACAACATTCACAATTACTTCAAAATATTCAACACCAAGAGCTTGACCTCCCACTGTGTCGCTTGGGTCAGTTGACACAATCGTTGCTTTAGCAACAGGGGTGTCAGCTCTTAGGACAGCATATAATATAACATCCCTACCAACCTAAAGCATCCACAATTTATTTCAGCATAGGCACTAATATGAAATAATATTCAAATGAGTAACTAAGATGTAGGACTAGAAAGGTCAGAAAATTACAATGTTTTCTTCACTGTTTGAGGCTTCATGGCTTCTACTTGCGAGTGCATTGTTCCTTGAAGCCATCCTTGGTGTGATAACTTTTTTCCGGATAATGGATTCATTCTCATTACCATAACTATGATGCTCCTGCGGATTTGAATTGTTGAACTCTACATGTCCTTGTTCAACCCTTGGGCTCTACAACCAAAGTAACAAGATGTTAGATGCTCTTCTTCATTAGGATGAAAATATGGTCATGAACATCGATACACAAATAACTTGCAAACTAATAGACAAGGATGAAGATATGGAAGGCACATTACACTAGTATGTTGTGAATTTGAAGCATTTTGTGATGTTTCTACAATCTGCATCCTTGTGATTGTATCATCGTTCCACAAAGTCAAATCATTGCTGCATTTGGTCCATCGTTCTATGAGAGCGTTAATTTTTATTGAGTTTGTTGATGAGTTTCAATTTGTAGTGATGTCTTGTTGACATTTTATTGCATGCTCTGGTGTCCCCACATCTTGAGGAGTTGGCCCCTTTCCCAAAAGCGAACACGGCCTCTTGGCTCCTTCTCCCCACAAACATATGAAAACAAGTCACCCTCTTGGACCGTTTTTTCTTTTAGATCAGGGTAGTTTTCTGCAGCCTCTTTTAGTTTTTCCTACAAGGGTAGTATTAACATAAGACAACGATATTGCACATGCAAGTTATGTTTCAAAAAAACATACAATTGTTGACTCAGCTTGTGGAATAGGTTCTCCATTTTTACGGGTATGCGTCACAATCTAGACTTCATCTCTTCTAGCTGCATGCCCAAGTTTCTCACCCTGGAACAAGAGGCCTAATATTAAGAAATATTGGCATACATATCAAATACGTAATCAAGGTATATTTTATTTACCAATTCATGGCGAACACGAGCATGGCTTTTGGTACCAGCTGTATGTAATGTACGCAGCTTTTCTCGATTCGCTTTTCCTCTTATTGCACGGGCCTGCAACACAAACCATAAATAGAACTAGTTTTTCACCTACAAGTAAAGCAAATAACATAGACATATTACCTCGACACGGAGATTTCCAATGGTTGATAAGCCATTCCCAATCAAGCTCACTAACTCTTTTGTCACGCCTTTCAATAAGTTCTTCATGAGTCAAAGTTGCATCAAAACATGTTTTCTTTAGACCCGACCTTAAAGTCTCTCCATTGCTTTCTTCTTTGTTGCCATAACATAAGACATACCGGCTTCATCGATCTCATAATATGATTTGTTTTAAGATAGAACAAATATTCATTCAAGAGGTGTAGACAATAAAACAAGACAATGAGGTGTAGACAATAAAACAAGGACGACTAACAATTCCACCTACATGCAATGATCCACACTTCAAACTTCTTTTTATGTCAACTTCTCTCCAATCATCGCAAGCAAGCAGATATTTTCTTCCTCACCATTGTTCCAACAAAATTTGCAAATTCTTTAGAATCATGCCCTCTGGTGACCATACTCATTAAGGGCAATTTTGATTTTTGGTTGACCCTCTCTAGAATATATATTGAGCTTTCTAGTGATGCCCCTTCCATTCTTCTTTGGTTGTTCATCAAGTTCAAGTTCTTCAATTTCTGCAAAATATTTTTAATAGTTGATCGACATCTATAAAATTAAAATAGAAGCATGCATAAGCCTAAATTATATTTTAGGGTTGTTTCAGTACCTTCATTAGTATTAATGCCATCTTCCTCTGGTTGGTATTCAAGATCGTTATCAGCATGACCGTCTTCATTTTGCTCTAAGTTATTTCTTAACCTGGACCGCAAGTTATGATTTCCACATGGTATTCCATTTGTACATTCAATTACCTAGAAAAGTTCATATACATGTCAATTTAAACATACAAATCAGGGGGCTAGATTTAGAGATGGGTAATAGAATATTTGGTCTAAGATGTTCTAGTCAGCTTATTAGAGGACACTTGCTATCTACAAGTGAAGCACGAAGTTATCAACCTATATGTAGAAAGGAATAAAATATGGCAAGCAATTAATAAAAGAAACCAAGCAAATTATCAATTTATGAAGCATGCATGGTATATAAAAGAAACCAGCACATCTTAACCACTACTGTCCTCTTCTTGCTAAAATGATGTATAAGGAATGCCCTTATGTCATATGTAACCACTAGATGAATATGTGAGGGGTGTAATAGATTTATTATTCCAAGAGTATGATATATACTAAGTAATTATAATTTGTAATATAAGCACCACAGTTGGCTATGCTAGCTCCTTAAAAGGTGAATAGATCATGGGAGTTTGTCAGAATAGTCATGAAAAAATTGCCCATTGGAACTAAAGGTATCCAATTTACCTCATATTCTACCTTGTGCAAGGTCCCTAATACTTCTCCATCTGCCTAAACCTTGAAGCCCGCATTTTTAGCTTTCAAAGGCAATACTAGTAGATAAAATTTACAGGTCACTAATTAATATGAAGCCAAAAACATATCCTCCCATCAAATGCTCAAAGAAGAAACAACCAAATCTCCTTACACTCCGCCATAAATCAGATGAAGTATTAACACATATTTTATCATTCAAAGCCAGTACTACTAGAATCAAAGTTACAAGTCATTCAAATACCAAAGTGAAATAAAAAATAGAGCCTCCATTGAAATGCTAATAATATGTAGAAAGAACCAATTATCCTACCCTCGGTTATAAAATCAAGTGAACTACTAGCAATGAACACATCAATGGAAGCTCCTATCCAATGTTTTATGACTATAAAGTTAGTTTAACACAAATCATGTGTCCAGATCACAAGCATAAACAGCCATGCAGACTAAGAACAACTCATACAAACAGGATACAAGATTGATTGATCTCATTACAATGGCACAATGGGATGCAATCGTATTATTACTATAGCACCACAATAACCAAAAACAGGATGAAAAACTACCAAACTATCACAGGATGAAAAACTACCAAACTATCACATGGCCAGCAAAACACACACACACAAAAGAACTGGCCTATACTAGGCATACAAGCATAAGCAATAACACAAAAACCAGAAAGTTGTAGGATTACGGCATTCAGTTGTGACATGTAAGTTTTGCAGCAGAAACAACGACATGAGTAAGAACATCCAGGACAAATTAACTCCTCTGGAACAAGTGTGTGCAGATTTATGACAGAGATATTTGATCTAAGATGTTCTACTCAGCTTATTAGAGGACACTTGCTATCTACAAGTTAAGCAAGAAGTTATCAACCTATAGAAAGGAAAAAAATATTGCTTTGGCAGGCACACATAACCTTAGCAATTTTCTTAGATCGTTGCTGCACATACACATCGGCAGCCAAAGCTGGGAGCTTAAAAGATTCGAGCACCTCATTGTTCTCTGCAATTCGATTGTTCCGAACTATTTCATAGTCAGTAAGTGTGCCTTCCTTTTCCTTTCCAAGTGTGCCTCCCTTTTCCTTCCCTCTTGTCCTTCCATTGAAACAGCGTTCTTTACTCCTTCCTTGTCTTTTTTCCATTGTTTGTCCTGCAATATGACTCAAATAGTTAGCTAATATAGTTTATGTACAAAAAGATGCAACACAATCAGTACCACAAACAAGGAAAATACAGATAGAATGCACAAATGAGCTAGGAAATTAATATAGCAGTACCAAGACTTACTTTTTAGGTTTATTTGCAGGAACAAGTATTCCATCTATATCTGTCCTAACACAATCAGTACCACCAACGGAGAGATTCAATGGTGCATTAGTATGCTCATCAGGCAAAAGTACAGGTATCTGAGTGTCATGTTCTAAATCTTCATTTTCTGCTTCACTCATATCATAATAGTCACGTGGTTTCGATTGCTGTGACAAACCAATCGGTATCAATAGGATCTTGAACATAGTAAACTTGAAAAGCTTGAGATGCCAAGATAAAAGGCTCATCTAATAACTTATCACCGGTATTGAATAAATGCTTGAAATTCATAGTGGTAACCTCAAATCTTTGGGCTTGCAACCAAGTTTTGTGATCTAAAGCCACGCTGCATTTCCCAGCCAATCCTCGACCAAGGTTGCGAAAGAAAGGAGTACTACTACCAACTTCCATAGGTAGGCCTTCATCATTTCTAACTTGTCGAGTAAATCGAGTCATCCCATGTAAATAGCGAGAAGCGAATGTAAGACTCTCATCAAATAAATAACTCTCTCGATTGATCATACGGATGGCTCCTAGTGCGTACATACCCTTACATCTCATCAAGAACCTATACATATATAAATATAAAATAAAAGCTGAGTTTATTTGTAATGCAAACATGGCGACATTGAAATCTATTGTAAGACAATTACCTCTCTACAGGATACATGTTACGAAAATGTCTGTAGGCGACCATTCTTGCTTGAGTGGTAGATGAACCATCAAGTGTATCATAATATCAAAAAATGATGGTAAGAACATTGTCTCAAGAAGGTATAAGGTCTCAGCTATGTCGGCCTTTAGTTTTTGCATATCACTGACACGGATAACAAATGAATATATTTGCTTAAAAAAACTGCTGACACGAATCAATGTTGTAGTAACATTTTCTGGTAATATCCTTCTAATAGTAAGTGGAAGTAAGTGTTGGAGAAGAACATGATTGTCATGACTCTTAAGCCCAATTATCTTTTTCTCGTTGACAAGGACATTGCGACGTATATCAGATGCATAACCATCAGGAAATTTAACTCCCTTTAATACTTTACAAAACAATTTCTTCTCTTCAGGGCTCATTGAGTATGGTGCGGGAGGCAAATAAAATCTGTCATCTACTTCAATACGGTGGAGATCACTTCTTATTCCTAGGGTTTGAAGGTCCAAACGAGAATTTAAGTTATCCTTTGATTTCTTGTCTGTGCCTAATAATGTATTAATTATGTTATCACATACATTCTTCTCAATATGCATCACATCAAGATTATGACGCTTAAAAGCAAGTCCTTCAAATATGGAAGTTTAAAATAAATAGACCTCCTTTTCAGATTTTGATTGGCTCCCCATCACGCTTACGCTTTTTTATTACCTTCTTTCTAGATGGATCCTTCCCATAAATTCCTTGCATGCCTTCTGTCTGCTCTAGAATTTCTTCCCCAAATAGTGGAATAGGTGCTGGCCGAAGCTCCGTAACACTATCAAATGAATCAGCGTCATACCTAAATGGGTGGTTTGCATGTAGGAACCTACGGTGCCCCATGTAGCAAGTCTTGCCACCATTTTTCAACCGAAGAGAACATGTAAAAGAATGACACTCAAGGCATGCTCCTTCACCGAGGTAGAACATCCAGCCACATATCCAAGACACGGATAATCCGAAATGGTGCATAATATGGCGACGCAATTGGAAGTACTCACCCTTGGAAGCATCCCACGTTCTAACACCATGGACAAACATATCTAACATGTCATCAACTAGCGGCTCATAAAGACATCCATATCACTACCGAGGGCATATCGACCGGGATTATCAAAGAAACAATGAAATTTGGTTGCTTCATACACATCCATGGAGGGAAGTTGTATGAAATTAGAATAAAAGGCCAAATACTATAAGAGATATTCATGGATCCGAAAGGATTAAAACCATCGTAGCTAATGCAAATCTAAGATTGCGACTATCGGAAGCAAAATCTGGATATTTGTGGTCAAAATCTTTCCAAAGAGGAGAATCTGCTGGATGCCTAAGCAAACCATCTTTTGTGCGCTCTTCGTCATGCCATCTTGTTAGAGCAATGTTCTTGAGCACATAAACAACCTCTGGAACCTTCTCTTTATTGGAAAATAACGAAGAACTTTATTAGGTACCTTGTGTATGTGTTTCCCATCTAAACTCTTCTTTTCTGATTTCCATCGAGAAGTTTTACACTTTGGACAACAATCAGCACTTGCATTATCCTTCAAATAAAGGATGCAATCATTTACACATGCATGAATACTGACATATCCAAGTCCTAAGCATTTGACTGTTTTCTTAGCTTCATTGTAGTTTTTAGGTAGTGCTGATCCTTTAGGGAAAGCTTCATTTAGTAGTTCCAGAAGTAGGTCAAAACTCTTATCAGACCATCCCCCAAGTAATTTGGTGTGAAGCAGTTTAACTATAAAACGTAACTTTGAGAACTTTTTACACCCAGGGTATAGCTCTTGACCATAATCATTAGAGAGATTCCAAAGAGCATCCAAATCTCTGTTTGTTTGGTTTGAATCACCCTCATCCTCAAAATCCCCTCTATCATCTATTCCACATGCTAAGTCACGAAGCAAATCAGAGATGTCATCATCCTCGCTTGGCTCCTCTACATCAGTAGCCTCATCATTGGCACCACAATTTTGGGAGGAGTTATCTTCTCCATGAAACACCCATATCTTGTACCCTTCTAGAAAACCCTCACATGTCAAGTGTTCACGAACTTCACTTTTATCTCTCCATAATGAATTAACACAACATCTACAAGGGCATAGTATTTTGTTTCGTACTGATGAATTACTAAATGCATACTGTAAAAATATGTTCAGCCCTTCCAAATATATGTTACTGTGCCTACATGGAATTTATCTATATGTATCAGTTCTGATTAAATAGGTATAAAATGTAGAACCAAAATAGTTTGAAGTCTTCTTGTTACCTAGGCTCATCCATCCATTGTTTATCCATTTAGCAACTCTGTAGTTTTTACTCACAGGACAGCAAAACCAAAACAGCCAGGGGTGAGTGATTAAGCATATCTTTAAAAAAATTGACATGTTGGAAAATAACAATTAATAATTGATACAGCTGCAAATGCAATATATATGCAACAATGCAGCTTACAATTCATCGCAGCTTATAATTAGCAATGATCTCACCGTTCAATAGACAATTGAATTTTTCAGCACCAAAAAAAATGAATTGAAGGCTTTGATCCCATGGCATACTTTTCATAACTATTATGTGATTCATTTCATATCAACCAAATACACTGCAAGCATATCACACAAACATATCTCTAGAATTTTAGATTCTACTACTAGTGCAGCACTGGTGCTAAGTCTAAATGGAAGAAAAATTCAACCATTGAAACATACATCAAACATTCACATTTCACACATACAAACAAATAATAATAGGGAATGTCACATTTCGCACAGAGGAAAACAACGTGTGTTTAGAAGCTATAGTTTAGTCATTGAATTTGGTCTATCATAAAAATTTGGATTAGAATTTTGAGCTCGAGTTATGTGATATTTTCAAAATGGTCAGTCATTCCTCAAAACTGCTCAAATAATTTTTGTTGCAGTTAACTGCAATTCTTTGAAGTTTAAAATGCCTTTAAATCTCAATGAACACCTAGAATGACATGTTTGTAACCTATTTGGGCCGGTATCAGACTTGTTTTTCCATTGGAATATTCAAGTGATCATATGTTTCTTCTTAGCCTAACCAAGAGCATGCCCTCTGTTTGACGCCTCCATATTTGGGTTGGTTTTCTTTCCAAATTTCAAGTTGGATGTATAAAGCTTCAAGTTATGACCACCTTCTCGGCAAACTGAGTACTATTTTGTTTTTGGCAAATGAGACAGGTTACAACTTGAAACTGCTATTGGACATCTACTCAGGCTTCAGGTTTGAAGTAACGAACCCTCTTTCTCAAAGCTATGGAACAACTAAGATTACATGTCTTTTTTTTTGGGTAGCAGATAATGAAATATAGAACTAACAAAAAACATCGGTTTCACGCCATACAGTGGCAACACATCGAAAAAAGCGTACTGATGGTTCAAGTTAGATGAAGTAATCAGAAAAGTACCATACTGAATACCACAATACCATATATCAAATTTAAGCAACATAAATACGAAAAAGAGACAACTAAAAAGTGACATCATACAAAGTTATTCGACAAACTGGTGGAAGGCCAGTCAATTGCTTAGCTGAACACATAAGAGTGGTCTACTACACATCACATTAATCCAACTATGAGCTATCGGAATTGAACACATTAATCCAACTGAACACAACAAATCCATGCCTAATAAAAGTGGTCTACTACACATTAATCCAACTGAACAAAATAAATCCATGCCTAACTACGTTCAGCAATGAAGATCCTCCACATCAATCCAACTATGAGTTATCGGAAATCGATATCAACAAAGCATCCATAAAGGCTATCCAAGGGCTCGTGAGCTTACGGTGAGGGCAAGACTTGGGGCGGGATGGCGCTGAATCTGGACTCTGAGTCGAGACTTGGGGCGAGGCGATGAGATCACCAGAGGCCTTCGGGGTAGAAAGCGATCGTGGCCGGACACCAGAGGAAGCAAAGCGATCGAGGCGGCTCGGGCTAGGAGGCGGCAAGGGGACGAGAGGAGGCGGTGTACCTCGAGGTAGGGCGGCCGGAGGAGGTAGGGCGGTGGCGATGATGATTGATCTGGTGTAGGCGGCGCCGTGAGAGATCGCCTGGATCTGGAGTCGAGACTTGGGGCCGGGTCGCCGGGATGAGAGTGTTGGCGGCTAGTCGGGACTAGGGAGGGAGGCAGCTCGGGATCTGATGACCGGCCGCCGTGGTACTCTTTGATTTGGACTTTAGGGTTAGGGTCGGGCGAGAATGCGCTGGGAGTCTGGGGAGTTTGGAGGGAGGCGGCCTTCGGGGGAATTGGGGATTTGGGGTACCCTGATCTAGGTTTTTTTTGTCGACACTGTTTAGGGCTGCAGAGATATCGCGCGCACGTGAAATTTTTTCTAAGTCTCTCGCGCGATATGCAAGCTTTTGGCGGGTCTAATATCAGCGACAGACGATCTGACTATAGATATGAAATTACCGACACGCACGGTGTTGCTATATGTCTATATCATTACCGACAGACAAAATGTCATTGTTTTGTGGAATTAGCGACAGAAGATCTGCCACAGATTTTTACCGACATACCATTTGACTATGAAAATCAAGTTTTACTGACAGAGGTCTATCTCTAAATCTAGGACGTGGTGTAGTGGCAGCCGTGCCTTCTGTACACGGTTGGCACCGAGGTATCGAGTTCTCAAGGCATCCCACACATCTTTGGCTGTCTTTTCTTGGCCACCTGCAAGAGGACATCCTCAGGGATAGACTGGAAAATGAATGCTCGTGCAGATTTGTTCTTCTTCTCGTCCATGGCCACTCTGGCCACCGATTTAACCACCTCCCAGATCCCCTACGCATCCATGATCGCCTCCATCTTGATCACCCACGTCGTATAGTTGGACATGTCAACATCGGGCACTAGAACGGCACTCCGCCGCTTTCCCTCGCCGCTTGCTGTGTGGTGATCGTCATTGGCACGAACCTGGGATACTTGGGCATGTACCTCCGCTCTGATATCAAATGTTGGAATCAAGCCTAGGATCAGCACATCAAAACAAACACTCACACACACTGTGTTTACTCACGCGAGATTAACAAGAAGATGGACAGCAAAAAAATTCAGACACTCTGAATATTGAGCGTTTTCTTTAATTACCATTACAAGAAAAAAAATAGTAAAACGACTTAAAACAAACTAGCTTTTCAAGTCTGGTAATCGTGCCATCCCACAATCCGCCCTTGCCGCTAAACACAACGCCACTCTAACTCTGGACCCGAACAACTCGCTACATGTGCAGAACTGAAAGCAAGTGCTAAAGACCCGGTCTGACAACACATAGGTAGCAGACTGCCAGAGACGGAGCCAGAGGGGGCTAGTATGGGCCATGGCTCCCCCCATGCAAAAAATTTTTACTTGCCTCCCCCTATATCTTTTAGCCCAATGCAATAGCCAAAGGCCCAAAATAGTATAGCCAGCCCACAACAGACAGCACTAAAAAAGAGAAGCGACGTTTCTTCTCCCGCTTCCCACTTCCCAGCGCTAGCAACAAAGAAGGTCTGGCGTCTGGGGCTTGTGGGTGAGACGGCGAATCCGTGCTCTGCGCTCGGCGCCTCGCGTCGTCTGGTGAAACTAGATGGAGTTCTCATTTCATTACGTATGCGACTTGATGAAATTATATAAGGCTACTTTTTAGTTCTTAAAGATATTGCATCAAGTAAAGGGTCGGTACTTCTACTTCAACTCGAGCAAAAAGTCTTTGGTCTTTGTTAAGACGATGATGTCTTTTGATTTTGTGTTTATTTTGCATGTTATGAAAGAACTCATGGGAATTCTGATTTGCTTTGCAAGAAGTTGCGCGAAGGAACAAGATATAGTGAATGCTATGCATGATGTTGCTACTACAAAGGAACTAATTCAAAAGTTAAGGGATAATGGTTGGACTAAACTCTTAAGTGATGTTGTTGCATTTTGCAATAAGCATGAGATTCATTCTGATATGAGCGGTTTCTATCTTGACTTTATTCGATCGCGTGAGCGGGATGAGACTTGGTTCAACATCACTATCAATATGATATTTTTACGATTCTTTGTTGACCGGCTGACTCTGAGGAGTTAAATAGCAGATTCAATGAACAAGCAACTGAGTTACTTATTCTTTGTAGCTCTTTGGATCCAAGGAACTCATATAGGTCATTCAACATTGACAATGTGTGCTTGTTAGCTACAAAGCTTTATCCTTCAGATTTTTCAGAACAGGAAAGGATTAACTTGAGCCATCAATTGCAACATTATGAGCTTGATGTGCTACGAAATCAAGAGTTCCAAGACTTATCAAATATTACTGATCTTTGCCAAAAACTTGTAGAGACGGAAAAATCTAAAGATTATAATTTGATAGATAGGTAATCTTTATTTACTTGTGTTTAAACTATAATTGTCATCAACACTCTTATTTTCTATATATTAATCTCATCGTCTCTAATTTGCAGGTTAATTCGACTTGTCCTTACTTTGCCTGTTTCAACTGCAACAACAGAACATGCTTTTTCTGCCATGAAACTTGTCAAGACAAGACTTCGAAATAAAATGGAAAATGAATTTTTGAGAGATTGCTTGATAGTCTATATTGAGAGGGATATGGCTCTAGAGTTTAAAACCGAAGCATTTATAGATGATTTCAATGCAAAGAAGCGTCGACGAGTATGGTTTAACTAAACTCTTGCAGGTGTGTTACTTGTAAGATCATGGTACATGATATATTTGTGATGAACAATTGGCGAGATTTTGATGTGATGAATAAGTGGTAAAAAGAGTTAATAAAGCTAATGTGGATCAAGTTGGGATGAACTTGTTTCTGAAAGATGTTTTTACATGATGCAATGCGCTCGTGTGGGTGGTTGCATGGATTGACTTTGAGTCAAATCGTGGACTTGTGCTCGGATTCGTTTGTTGTTTATTCGTGTGCAGGTGTTGCTCGAGGGCGAACGTGGTCGATGACAGGACCGGAACTAGGTTTATGGAAGAGCTGAGGTTCGGGACTAGGTTCAGGGAAGAATCGATGTCCTGGTGGTCGAGGATGTCATGCGGGACGTTCGGGCTAGAGAACGGTGTACACGGAGGTTGGTTAGTCACGTGAGTGCGGCAGGTGGGCCGTACGCGTGCATGTGTGAATTTTGGGTTGTATGCATATATTGGGCCATGTGTTATTGGGCCAGGTGGATATGCATACATGTATTAGAGATAAGAAGTTAGGGTTTTGAGTTGTATAAAAGGACCGGAAAACCTAATTAATGAAGGGCCTTTTTTCGTTGGCTGGAAAGGTAAAGAGCTTTTTTGGTTGGCGGCTGCATTGTTTCCTTGCGCCCGGATTTGGTTGCGCCTGCACCTCTGTTGGCCGGAGATTTTTCATGCGCCTGGCGACTGGTGTCCTCCGGCGGCTGGCATAAGCATCGACAACGAAGCTGAAGCGCATGCATGCAAGGGAAAGATCTCCAGGCCGACTAGTTGATTCCCTGGCCGTGCATGCATGCATGCATACGGCTAACTTCTAGTCGTATATATGTTGTATTTCTCCTACATGCATGTGATCGAGTAAAGGGCGTCCTGGTGAGTTCCTTACGACTAGAAAATTTGAAGATCGCACTCGGTGGCGTATGCATGTTTTGGTGAATTCCAAGGCAACTAGAAACGAGAGGTAGCATGCAGAAGTACTAGCGCTGTCTTTCTGGCGTCTGCTATTTCCGGCGGCGGCGCACGACACCAGGGCGCTGCTCTCCATCGTCCAAGAATCACGCGGCATGCATGAGCACTGCTATACTTCTTCGCCGTTGTTTTTTTCTTGTGTTTCCATGCATGCAGGTTTTGGCGATTGATTAAGGCGACTAGAAGTTGAGCTCGCTTTTGTTCCTCCCGGCGGCTGTGCAAGCGAAATCTCGTAATTAAGGTTTGATTAATTCTCGTCATTACTGATACAGTCAAATTGCGAAGGTAATATCTTTAGATCCACAGATCCGATCGAGTTGATTTTTCTTGGGTTCAATTCATAATTGAATCTAGTTTCTACAGTTAAAATTTCACTTCGATCTAACGGTTAGATCTTCGGTAATTACTGTTTTAGTGAATGTAGGTTAATCTGTTTTGTCAAAACCGAAGCAGTTTTTCCTAATGTTGTTTAGGGGTTTTAAGAATCACTAAAATTTGTTTTCAAAAGCTCAATCATTCACCCCCTCGATTGGCGTCATCCGATCCTACAAGTGGTATCGGGCGAGGTTAAGGTATGGCGTCGAATAGGTATGTTAATCGTCCTCCTATGCTTAATGATTCAAATTTTTCTTATTGGAAAAGTCGCATGCAATCCTATATTGAAGCTCAAGGTAATGATGTTTGGCACAAAGTTTCTACTGCATATGATGTTCTGATATAATTCTTGATGATAATAAAGTAGACATTGATTTGAATGCTAAAGCTAAGAACTTGATTTTTCAAGGAATTTCGAAAGGAATTTGATCGAGTTTCTCATTTTCTTGCATATTCAGTTTGGAAGACATTATGTGACTATCATGAAGGGTCTACTAAGATTAAGAAAGTGCGTAAAATATTTACCAAAAGGACTTTTCTGATTTTGTAATGAGACCAGGTGAATCAATTGATGATCTTTTCTCTCGATTTGAGAAAATCTTGAGCAATTTGCGTGGTGTTGGAGTTCATATAAGAAGAAAACACATCATTTCTGTACTTCTCAAAGTATTCTATTATACCTTGTATTTGTATCAAAGTAGAGTCAATGCACATGGTTGGCGATTGCATCTTTTTACTCACTTTGTTTACAGCAAATAAAACATCATGCCAGATAACCATACCAAGCAGAAACCCAAAGTTGCCAAGTGCATCAAATAAATTTTTTATATCACTTTTGCCCATGGTATACTTACATACCTAGGGGCCCATGATTTTGGAGGCCCCGGGTGGCCGCCCACTCTGCCCCCCTCCAGGGCCGGCCCTGCGATGAGTATGTAACAGTTTAAAGCTGTCGTGTTTAGACTTTAGACACAAAAAAGGACAGCTAACTCAAGGCAAGAACTAGCTTTATGGACATCGCTTATGTAATTTTTTCCGCCGTACGTGGATCAGTCGATGATCAATGCAGTTATATAATCCATACTATACTCTCAGTACTAAGCAGCGCCCACAGAAGATGTCAAAAACATGTTTCAATTGTCGAGTGACAACACCGGTACTAAGGCCATTTTTTTAGCTTTTATTATGGATTCTGGCCTTAAAGACAGAATCAGAAACAAACAGTCTGATTCTAAAATCTGTTTCTCACAATCCAGTCTATCCATATACACTAGAATCCACAATCCACTTCATATGTGATTTTGGATTCCAGCTTTTGGAGAATCAACTTCTCTACAACTACAATCCGAATCAGCTTTTAAAAGAATCCAAAGCTGAAACAAACAGGCCCTAACTGAGAAATGTCCAATGCTTTCTTGGATCATTTTTGTAGTTCAGCTGGACCAAACAGATGCAATCATGAAAGAACCCTGAAAATCAAGGTTGAATTATATGTAAAAAATAAGTGATTAGGGACCATGTCATCATCTCCTTAATTAAGCATACCAATTGCATTTCTTCAGCTAAATAGAGGATTACAGCGGATTACAGCTGAAACCACTAGAACAAGGACCAGACACAATATTAGCCACCACACACATACCCCTACTAATCATACCAACAACATAAAAGGAACTAAATAGGCTAAGCATTATCTAGCCTACTACTGACGAAACCCAACCCTGTCCACTGGACGATCCAACGGCAGTTACTCCTCCACCCCGCCTCAAGATCCGTGCGTTGATCCTGAGCTAAACATTCGTGCGAGCATCCACTGGGCGGGCGCACTGAATTTCGTCTTCTTCACTTGTCCTTGCCGCGCTTCTTGTCGTCGTCGCCGCCGTCCTGGAGGAGGTCCACGAGGCAGGGCTGTTTGCAGTTGATGCAGGTCGGGTAGTCCTTCTTGGCCACCATGCAGTACATCAGGCACCGCGTGCAAGCGCCGATCACCATCGGCGACTTGCTGCCGGGGCTGCCGCCGGTCGAGCTGCAGCGCCCGTCCGACGACACACACGAGCTCGGTGACGACGAGTCACTGTCGTCGTGGCCATCCACCTCCATCCCCAGGGGCGGCGACAGGTTCAGCTGCAGCCCCAGCCTTGCGCTCCTCGTGTCGATGCCGCTGTCGCTGCCGTTGTTGTTGCTTCGGTTCATGGCTCACCTCACGCTGCACGCCCAAGATCAACAGACAACAACAGATCAAACGGTGTTTGATGCAAGAAAAAGAACACAAACAAGAAGATCGAAGTATAGATGTTACCTGACGGCTGAGAAGATAAAAGGAAGGAAATGTGCCTTGCAACCTTGGAATGTTTTGGCTTTGGGGCTTTGAGGGGTTCCAGCCTTCCAGGGTCCTTTATATAGGGAGATCGAGGAGGAAGCGAAGGAGAGGTCAATGGTTTTCTTTACTTCATGAGTACTAATGCAAAACAAACAAAGTCTCCCTTGTAGTCTCTCTCTCTCTCTTCATTTCTTCCTCTCTCTATGTGATCTTGCAGTGTGTTTCTTGGTTGGAAGTTCATAAATTGAGCTTTTAAGAGCTTCAGATGTCCTCCAACATCATGTTTTAGTATCAGGCTTGTAGATATTTCAGTCAAGAAATCATAGTACTCCATTCAGTATTGACCAATCTATCTAAACTCACTCTTTACAGTGAAAATGTGAAACAAAAGCATCATATAATGTTGTAAAGCAAGTTCCTTCCTACTCCTATTTTTTAATCCAATTTTAATCTTCCTTTTTGTGCTTCCTCTCTAATCCTAGATACAATTTACCACAGAGCTGTTACCATTAGCTGTGAATGATCTTAACACCTTGAATGCCCTTTATGAATGGAATTTATGGCCACAGCAGCCCAAAGGATTCTATCGAGCAAAGTAAATGTGCATCAAATGTTCACTGGTTTTGTGATTAAATATATATTAAATAGGAGATGTGCTACATTAGGAAAAATATATGCTTTAATTGAACGGCCAAGTCGTACATGTCTTTGCAGCCAAACCTTCAATGCCCTTTGTCTTTCAATGAGGTTATAGGAATCCGGCAGTCATTTACTTCACTACTTCATTTGATGTTTCACAAGGGCAACCTTTATATTTTTTTTAAAGAGTAAATTTCACAAAACTACAAGTTTTTGTACAAATTATCAGAAAACTACATATTTTAGCTCCTATTTTACAAAATTACATATTTTAGGAGAACTTATATCACAAAATTATATGTTTTAGATTTTACCGTTTATATAACAGGTTTTACAGTGTGGGCCCATATGATAGCCTCCCTTGCCCCTATTTCCTGTTTTACTCATGTAAGAGGCTGCCATGTGGGTCCACATTGTCAGACCAGTTACAAGAAAATGTCAATTCTAAAACCCGCAGTTTTGTGTTTGTGATACAATTTCTCCTAAAATCTGTAGTTTTATGAAATAGAAGCTAAAATCTGTAGTGTTCAGATATTTTGTATAAGAAACCTGTAGTTTTGTGAAATTTACTCTAAAAAAAGAAGTGCAACTTATGAAATGACATCTCACCAATATGCTTTTACTTACAAACCCATTGCATCTTTATTTCATATCTTACAAGCTACTACAGTTTCTTTTTCTTTTGTTGATCAAATCAAATGGGGGAGGCTCTGATAGGAGTTTACTCTTGCGGTTTGATCTGACAATAAGCTTTATAGAATTGTAGGGTTGACTTAGAGTAGCTATGTCTATCTAGTAAAGAAAAATAACACAGATGATAATAGATTCTACAGGTTACGTTGTTGACTTTAATCTTGATGTAACAGGTATATATGAAAAAAGCAGAGTCGAAAAGACACACACATAAATTAAAAAAAATAGGCAAGTACATTTAACAATCTAAAATTTAGAACTGCAAGAACATTAAAACCTCCCACACTCCTAGTTCAGCTCAAATTTAATATAAGAACTGGGAAACAATAATAAAACTCTACCAAGAACAGATTTGTTTATCTCTTAAAAAGAACAGTAAGACTCGTAAGCAAATGCACTAACGGAAGACAATTCAAGAGATTTGGTGATTTACCTAAGTTTAAAATTTAACCACAAACCATCACGACCTTATGCGTCTATAAATAACAGGGGAGAGATGATTTTGCATCAGAATGGACTAACAACCAAATATGCGGACATGATATGTTCCATTTACATATATGCACAAGCACTTTGCAAACTAATGTAATGGTTCGATAGTGGACTACTTCTGTGCAAAAAATGCGGATCACATGGAGCCCTGCGTGCATTTTAATTTTAGCATCTGAGCAGTAAGGTGGTCAGGTGACTTAATTACTTATATACAGACTAGGCATTGGGGTTTTAATATGGATTACTATATAGTACTATATGTCCATATGTGCCAGCTTCAATTGCCCATCGTATTAATTTTAAATGTAGTATTCTATGTTATCTGAGCTACTCTTCCTAATATATGCGATCCAGTGTTCGGTTACTTGCCATACTTTACATTTTTTTTCTGCAATGTACAACTAATGAAACATGATACACTATATTCAGAATTTGCTAAGTGGAGTGAGCAAGCTGCTTGCGAAGTGATGTCAATGTTTAGTTTAGAATATGAAATAATATGCAAAGTACTTAGTTACTCCCCACCTTCATAAGGTTGCGTACAAGTCAAGTATGGGAGTAAGTAATTGTTGATAGGAATAAATTAAAGAAAAGCGAAAACAAAAAAGACAAGCAAAATATATTCTCCAAGCAAATTGAACAGGCAATATCCTTAACTTGCAAGTTGCAATATCTCACACAACTTAGTTGCTAAGTTCCTCCCAGCTGGCATCGGAGTTTTTTTTTTTTTGGCAAATAAGAAAATCATTTTCGGGCCATGATATTTTATTGCATATAAGAGTAAAACAGAACATGCTTGCATAATGTAGGCTTCAAAAAGAATATTTAAACGAAATTCACTATATAATTCGGTTGTATGGTTATTTTCAATGATAAGAACAACACTAATAGAATCTGATCCAGCATAAACCTATAGACCTGTCTCAGATTCCCATTGTACTTAAGTCAGGAGTCAGGACCAATTCAAGATATCAACAGTGAAGATGTACCAAACTGACCTGCAAATGGACCAGCACAGAGCAATACCATAAATCTGTTAGTCCTTGGATACGGCATTCCATGACAATGATATTGCAATCGATTTCTCACATCTGTTCCTCTTTAATTTTCTGAAATGAAACTACTGTAAACCTATTAAAGGGCAGTCAAAGCTTGCACTCTTGTATTAAAATCAACTACAGTTGCAAAATAACTGCTGTAAACCAGAATGCTTTATTGCTCCCCATTGGTTGCTTTTAAGTTCATACTACCACTACAAAAGATTTGCACATATACAAAAGCTCATGCATGTATATCAGTTATGCAAAGCAAGGATGATACTATGATGCAGCTAGTCTTTTAAATAATTGAAGGAATGTTTACAAATAACCAGAATGGCAATATGGACAGTTGGACACAAGTAAGATATCTTTACTGGTGGTAAAATATATTCCACCTGATCAAATTTTAGTCAAAGAAACTCACATATTTCAGAATTAGAGTTGCAATTATACACTCAAGCAAAGCACTATTTTTGTCCTTAAGTTTCTGTGATAAGATGCATGCTTTTAAATGCTGTTCCGGGTAACAAAGTTGCATTCATTGGATGAGCTCTAGTAAAGAAACCAATGCAAGGTCGACTAACCCACAAAATCAAGGTATTAGGTGAGGTTGCAGAATCTATTAAGAATTTAACACATCATAACAAGTTATGACACGAGATATTATCATTATAATACCCTCTCCTACTTTATCACTTTCATGTAGTAGTATGGGGTGTTGTAGGAACACCTGATCTATCCATCAATATGTTATAGATACTTGAAAAATTGGAATCTGGAAGCTTAGTATCCACTTCACAGAAAACCTCTGACTAGCATTTCTGATATTATCATTATGCCATGAGCCACTAACTGCAGGCCTACACAACGTCTTTTAAGATGGGCAACCTAAACGAGCTCAGAGCATTAAAATCTTGCGCAAATAAAGAAATGGTGATCTTTATCTTCGTTGCTGTTGTTGTTTGCCAGGAAAAGTAATCTTTGACCAGAAAAGCTTTTAGCTCATCAAGCAACCCATTCCAATTGCGAATGAATGCAATTGCACAAGTATACCAAGAACTGAATGACGCAAGCAGCGTACTAATAGTAGGCCAACACTAATGAACAGCAAAGGAACACTCGACAGCGATGGTACGGGAAACATCACAACAGAAGCGAATCCTAATAATCTGGATTAGCTTGGGTGTACTTACTGAAAATCATTGGCTGAGCCTGTAGCTTTGTTACCCTTGCACAACCACAAGAGCGCATTCCAATATCCCATCCTGAACCTATGAACCAGTAGGAAATTCAGTCGCAACGCCGCGCATACCAGGGGGTGGGGTGGCGGATCAGGAACTAAACAATCCCTTGCACCAAACACAGACGGCAATTTACCTCGAGCATAGAGATACCGGGCGCCTAGGCCGTGTTCTGAGACTCCCACGGCGGCGGCGCCGGCGAAAGTGATGTCAAGGCAGGTGAGCGGCGGCGAGGGGGTAGACCCGTAGGCAGCAGCCGACAGTGACACGCGGGTCCAGTCCGCCTCGTCCACGCCTGTCGCTCGGGCCCATTCAAGTGCACGATCTTCTTGGGCTGGGATGGGCCTTCGGGGCCTAACCGGCTACCAAACGAGCCCTGTTGTATTATCAGAAAAAATAGAATTTTTTATTTAATATTTATTTTTATTTATTTTTTTGAAAATAATAAAAAAATAACGAAATTAAGTGCCCCTCGTCCGGATATGACCCACAACTGAAGGTGGCGGGATGGGCCTTCGGGGCCTAACCGGCTACCAAACAAGCCCTGTTGTTTTATCAAAAAATCTTTACTACTTCTAATTAGGAGGTGATAGTGTCACATCCATTCTCCACCACCAACCTACAAAATCGATGACATCAAGCGGCAGAGGTCCATTTTGTTCCTTAAATAAATGGGGCTGTAAGTGAAGGAAACTTACACTAAATAGGCCCTTGCTTTTCAGGCCGAATGTTAGCGGCTGAAGAATCGTATTAATTCTAGCAAAGCAAGCATTTCTTTTACAACATGTCCTTTCTCATGCTCCAACTAAGGGTGGCAATTGTACCCGCGGGTTCGGGTACCCACGAGTTTTGCACCCGATCGGGTCGGGTTCGGGTTTTAATTTTTACCCGTGGGTTCTTCGGGTCGGGTTCGGGTTTTAATTTTCACCCGCGGGTATCCATCGGGTACTCGAAATACCGATATACCCATCGAATTGCCGTCGAGTTCGGTACCGCCGGATTTAGGTCGGGTTTGAATTGCCGTCGGTTTGACTTCGGGTTTTTGGTTCGGGTTTCTTGTCGGGTCGGATTTTGCAAAACCCACACCGAACCAACCTATTGCCACCAGTATTACACAAACCCGTCGGTGCCGTCGGATTTGAATGCACCAGGGTTCGGTTCGGTATAGATTTTTACCCGATATGGTATTCGGGTTGGTCGGGTTTTCAATTCGGGTTTCGGGTCGGGTCGGGTTTTGTAAAACCCGCACCCGACCCGACCGTACCATCTCTAGCTCCAACGCCTGCGACTGATCAAGCTAATCCACACAATAATAAAAGTATATGGTTTAACTTTTACTAAGTGGAGTACTATTTTATCGAGGCCAGTAATCAATCGACTAAACGTTAGAATTGCAGGCTCTCTAGCTGATGACAACTCAAAGAAAGTAGCCCCCACGTGAGGATAGGTTGGACTGGCAAGTGAGGCTGTGAGCTAGCTTAATAAAAGTATGGAATATACATACTCCTTTTCCGTACGTACAAATACCTCTACTAATATAAACTTACAATTGATAGCAGCGATCCGTTCTTCCTAGCCCTCCTCTCTTGGTCATACCTCAAATAATGACTGATCATTATAGCTAATTATTCTTTCCTGATTTACAGTCAGCCATATCTCTCTAAATATGGCTAATTATTATAGCAAAATCCTTGATTATTGCTGGTAAATAATAGCTGATCAATCATTCCTTTTGTACTTTATGTATGTTGTACAGTTTTTACAGAATCAATCAAAGGAATTCATTCAAGATCTCCTATGTTGTGCCGCCGCGGCGAATGAACTCGACGAACTAATCAATAAGTGACGGATTAACGTACATGCCCTTGGCGCTAGGAGGGCAGCGCCGATCGATAATAGCTGCGGCGAAGGACAACCAGAGCGTGACGCCCACCAGGTGTCGTGACCACAACGCCGGCAAGTTGGATTTGAACAAAGCATACGACGCTTCGACGCGGTTGTTCGGTGACACCGGTGAGACGTCGGCGGCGGGCATGGCGAGAGGAAGAGAAATGCGAGCCGGTAATATAAATTGCAAAAAAGGATAAAAATGATTGATTGATTTTTAAGATTGGTAATATATATTGCTACGTACAATATATTTGGTTTTAATTCATACCAGAGAAGAAACCATAAAAACTTTTATAGTCGGGGGAAATAGATGTTTGATCTTGTAGCACAATTTTCTTTTATTGCTTGACCTTTATGTTTCGTTACGAATTTTATTTTTCGTAGCAACGAATGGACATTGATATAGTGTATATATATAGAAGAAGAAAAAAAGAAGCCCTGTCGTTCACTTCACTCACCGAGTCGCTTCAACTAACCCAGAAAGCCATCCGCTTGCGTTGACAAGCATAACACGTGCATTCGAATTTTCTGCGACTTGATCCTTCTATGCCGGGTCTAGGCGATCTGTATTAGCACTCCGAGATAGGTGACACGGTATAAATATTGGAAAAGAATAAGAACATAAAAGTGTAGCCCTAGATAACTGTAAGATCTTGAAATTTAAGAAAAATGAATAAAGCGATAAACCTTATTGCAAATTTGAATTTATTTCTGAAATTTATCTGTATTTCTCAGGTTTTTGATTTTGCGTTAGTGACATTTAAATGCCTAATCTAACATAACAAAGAAACTCTCAAAAGCATCAAGTAATATACTATAGCAAGTAATTTTTATAAAATAATAGGACACATAAGTTGTATAAATATAAATTTCCAGAATTTTTACACATCACTTGAGTAGCTCAAAAATTCAAAACAATATGAAACCAGTCAACTTTCAGGAATTACTGTTTGAAAACCACGGTAGGGAATTGAGCAAAACTAAAAATAAAAACTGCATACTCTGATCTATCTACACAAAAATTTCTAGAAAATTTTGAAATGGCTAATACCTCTTTTAAATCAATCCAACCCAAGACCGAAACCTGTCCATTCAATGCGCACGTACACAGCTAACAAACTATCCGGTTCTGTTCTTACGGCTGCATGGTCACAACTCACGCACCGGGCAGCCCATAGCCCCATACTTCCGATTTGACGAATAAAGGCATGTACAGTGGTATAGACGACAGTTGTCTATAATATATCTCCATATCATCTATAGACAACACTAAAAATAACTCATAAAATAGATCGTCTATATAGTTGTCTGTAATGATCTCTCATCCAAATAACAGACTGTCTATATAATGGTACATAAAATAGAAAGCTGTCTATAAGACTATTTGTTAAATAGTAGACAGCAGCTTTCTCTCTCCTCCTTCTCTATCCTCCACATCACCTAAAATCCTAGATGACATGGTCTTACAGACAGCTGACATGTACCATTGTACATGCCCTAAGCGGCGCCTCTGAGTCCTCCACGTGCCGTTCTTCCGGTCGGGTGGACCTCGAGTGAAATGCCCCCGGCTCAAACCCCCCGCCCGTTCGGTCTGCCTCCTTCCCGGGCCTCGCGCTCTCTCTCTCTCCTGGGCGCCCTGTGGGCCGCCTCTCGGCCCACCTCCCTTGCCACGCTCTTCGGCCGGCCCGCCCAACCACCTCGTCTACCCGCCTTACCCGCCCGCTTGTTGATGAAATATTTGTTTGTTAGTACAACCAGTAACCACTAAATCACAGTCTAACTAAGAGTCAGTGATAATAAAGGTTGCTACAATCAAATCAAGTAGAATATACCTTTCTCCTCTCATCTCGTTTTCCTTCTCATCCTTGTACTTCTACATTAGCGAGACTGTTGGTCAGATGAGTCAGTCAGCTACCCAACACATGTAGTGTCACTAAATAATTAAGCAAATGGAAAATGAAAATAATGTGGCATGGGGAAGATCATAAAACCTAAAATCCGAACAGTCTTACTAAAAGAAACCATCACCCAACAGCCTGCCAAATTAATCACTTACCTTTTTTTTGAAGATGATTTCGAACTCGAGTGGCTTATTCCATGAGCTAGCTTCTTTAGCCCTTTCAGTATCTAGCTTAGCTTTATACTCTCATCATTCTATCTTTGTCGGCCTCCATCTAACCTCTTTTCAGTTCATCTTCCTAGGGAAAAGCATCATGGGTAATTTTAACAACTGAGCAAAATATAGTAGCCTCACACCCAACTGCAAATTTTAATTTGGTCAATTCTGAAGAAAAGCACAGACCGGCCTGAAGTAATCCTTTAGTTCAACCATCGTTCATCATTGCAGTAGCTGAGTCTGCTTTTTTCGAATACATAGTGACAAAACTAACTATGTAAGACACCTTAAATTTCAACAGAAGCTTAAGCTATCGAGGCCAGTTGTCACCAATTTTCAGTCTACTTCGATGCCCATTCGCAGTCCACACTGACATATATAATGCTTTTCAGAAAATACACAATTCACATGGACACATATAATGCTCTTTATAGTAGGCAAATTTACACCATAAACTTTCAACCTTAACTTTATTTTTGAACATGTACATTTGACATCAATATGGAACCACATGCAGAAGTTACCAGCACTACAACACTGCATATATATGTGCTAGAGAGATACGTTATTGTGAGTAGATATAAATCAACCTATAATTTTAAATATAGTTAAAATGATGGATAACACACGAGCAATCTGACAAGATCTCGCTGCTTTACAATGAGAATGTCAAGAACTATTTCTTCATGTCTAGAGGAATCACCCCAGGTTTCTTTCATTGAAACCAAAATACGTAGGTTCTTACAAAAGGCTACTGCAAAACCCCAAAAGCAGATAGAAGATAGCACCTATACCAAGCAAAACCATCTAACATAAACCCCACAGAGCAAACCACAAACGATTGGTGTACAACTTTACTGTGACAAAATTTTTGATCCTATTGCCATACATGATGCTAGCTCAGACAGGAACAAAATACTCAAGTAATCATCAAGAGTTTCAGACTGCACCAATCTTTACACCAATTGGAACCCACCCTCGTGTCCAGCTAAATACCTTTATGGCCATCCACTGAAGATGTCTTGCTTGCTCCTTCATGCACAATTACCCACAATCCTTTCCACAAATTTGTCCAAAAGTCCAGCAACTGACATATAAAGAAAACAAAAACAATAGGATCATTAGGCATCTGGTGCGGGGTAAGACAAATAATGACGTATCATCGGACTGAAAAGCACGAACTTCCAATAAGGAAACCAAACTAAGAGTACCATCTTAGTCTCTATACTAAAGTTGAACACAAGAAACAATCTAGAAAGATCTACCAAACCTTTTTTTTGGTAAAAAAGGGATTATATGTGTGGATTGTCATGAAATTTCTAAAGAATCTAAGCTTACCAGACAAATTGAATGTAAGCAATTTTGCATTACTTCTGGCCTAAATGATGTTGAGAACCATAGAGGGAGAATCAATGTTTCAAAGCTTTGGTAGTTATTTCCTACTACAAAAACCATTGCATCAGCTAGTGCAGATTTTCTTCAAATGAACATTTTCTCAAGATGGACATTATTTAATTGTTAAACACTCCATTGTAATTGTTTAATTATCTTCAATCCATGAATGCCAGTGATAGCAAAAGAGCAAGGTTGGCACTCAGTATCAAGGTTGTGGCTTCTGTCTTTTGACGTCTTGAATTGGTCTACCTGTGACTGACAAACCTAGTGAGTCCAAATTTATATTACACAAACAAAAAGATATTGAAGGAGTTGAATGTAGCAAAGAAGAACTAAGCTCCTTACGTTTGCTCAACAAATCACTCCATTTAGCAAATTCGAAAGTTCTAAAACATTAAAAATTGTTGGAAAGTAGGTAGGAAAAAATGCATACGAAATTGTTGGAAGGGGCGCCCTAAATCCCAAAATACTAAGAACATAATATCAAGGAAAAGAGAACCAGCTCAATTGATTTCCTCAAGGCATCACTTAACAAGAACGAATCAGAAATAGCAAATCACAAAGAAAAACAAATTAAGACTGGACATCCGGATTGTGAGCCTTGAAAGCACTGCAGAGTCCCTAGATCACATTGTGCTCTTTCCCTGAACCAGAGCGCACAACATCAGTTGTTGTGACTAAAAAAAGCAGCTAGTAAAAAATGCATATGAAATTCGGAGGGGTACCCTAAGTCCCAAAATATTAAGAACAAAATCTGAAGAAAAAGAAGAATCAGTTCAATGACTCCTGCCCCTTCTGAAGCCACCTCCTATCTGTAGAGAATAGGAGAGGAAACACCACACACCCAGAGATGGGGGGGTGACTCATATATATAGCCCAATAAGGCTTGGGGTACAAGTAAGCCAAGTGCAAGTCAATAGAGACTATACATTATCTAACACCCGCCCTTGATCGCGTGGAGGATCCTGAACATAAAGATCGGACCGAAAATCGAAAACAATTATGCAGGCAAGCCTTTGGTCATGATGTCCATAAACCGATGCGAGGAGGGTACATGGAGTCGCGGACCTGCCCTAACGCAACCTTCTCGCGGACGAAGTGGATGTCGATCTCAATATGCTTCGTGCGGCGATGATGAACCGGATTGGTGTCATGTAGAGCGGACACTCACGTTGTCGCAATAGGCGGCGGTCGCGGAAGAATCGAGATGTGAAGCTCTGAAGAAGTTGCGTAACCCGGCAACACTTTCGGCGACGGCGTGAACAACAATGCGATACTCGCTTGAAGATGGAGCGAGAGGCGTCGTCTGGCGCTGGAAGACCATGACACAGTTATGGCGAAGTAGACACGATGGCGGAAGTGGAGCGCCGAGAGTCGGGACAACCCGCCCAATCCGCATCGGAATATGCAGTAATAGAGTGGACGGGGCCGGTGCCGATGTGAAGGCCAACGGAGAGTGTACCCTTCACATAGCGGAGAATGCGCTTGATCAACGCACGATGAGGTTCGCGGATCATGCATGAACAAGCACACCCTCTTGTCTGCGTCGCCAAGTCGGGACGAGTCGTGCGGAAGTCTTGGAGGCGCGACAAGACTCCGTACTCGGAAGGATCGAGAAGCCGGATCGCCGTCAGTCGCAGAAAGCTTAGCATGAGTGTCAACGGGAGTCGCCGTAGAGTGACACTCAGCCATGCCCGCGCGCTGGAGAAGATCAACCGCATATCTTGTCATTGGGGCGAAGCAGGCCGTCGAGAAGAGCGCGTGACGGAGATGCCGAGGAAGTGATGCAACGCACCAAGGTCCGTCATGGCAAACTCGGAGTGAAGACGGGCGATGATGTGCTGCAGGAGAGACGTCGAGGAAGCCGTCAGGACAATGTCGTCGACGTACAGGAGCATGTAGGCGACACTGTCTCCATCTTTGTAAACAAAGAGAGATGTGTCGGAGGTCGAAGCGGCGAAGCCGAGGCGTCGAATGTAGGTGGCGAAACGCTGGTACCACGCCCGAGGAGCCTGCTTCAGACCATATAAAGATTTCTGTAACAAGCAAACATGGTTAGGAGCAGACGTGTCGACGAAGCCGGGAGGCTGCTGGCAGTAGACAGTCTCGGCCAGGTGACCGTGAAGAAAGGCGTTCTTCACGTCCAACTGGTGAATGGGCCACGCACGGGAGGCCGCTATGCTGAGGACGACACGGATAGTAGCCGGCTTGACAACCGGACTGAAAGTCTCATCGTAGTCGACACCGTGCTGCTGGGAGAAACCGCGGACCACCCAGCGTGCCTTGTGGCGGGCAAGCGAACCGTCGGAGTGAAACTTATGCTTGAAAATCCACTTGCCCGTGACCACATTGGCGCCAGGAGGACGGGGAACAAGGCGCCATGTCTCATTGGCCGCAATGCTCGGTACTCGTCGTTCATCGCGTAGCGCCAATTGGGATCGGCAAAAGCGCCGCGATAATTGACGATATCGGAGAGGCATGTGTGGTGGAGAGGCCTTCGGGTAGGCAGGCGGCTTGAGGAACTGTCTCGAGACCGAAGTTACTGGCGAGAGGCGTCCGAGGCAGCCAAGACGAAGCGGTCGCAGTCGCAGACGGTGTCGAGCAGTAGGACCGGCCGGTGGAACATCCGGGCAGCAAGGGGGTGGAGTTGCCGGGGGCGGTCGACGCCCGTAGACAAGACCGAACCGGCCAGGTGGAGGATCCTGCGTCGGCGCAAGAGCGGCTGGTGGCGGTGCAGGAGCTGCTGATGGCGAAGATGGCATAGTGGAGGCGGCAGGGCCAGAAGGCAAGCCGTCCAAGCCATCCGGCGCAGTCGATGCAGAACCAGGGGGCAACCCGCCCGGTGTAGCCGGCGTAGGACCAGTAGGCGACCCGCCCGGTCGCCGAGAAGGTGAACGCGGCCGCTCGACGTTCATGAAGAACGGAGCTACCGCAGGGAGAACCTGGTCATCATCAGAAACAAGAAAATCCAGAGAGCTGGAGGAGGGGGGTGAGGAAACAGCGAAGGGAAAAACATGTTCGTCAAAAACAACGTGACGGGAGATGATGACACGGTGAGTGGCGAGATCGAGGCAACGGTATCCTTTGTGAGACGAGGGATAACCGAGGAAGACACAGGCAGCCGAGCGAGGAGCAAGCTTATGTGTGGCGGTGGCGGAGAGGTTGGGATAGCACAAACAGCCAAAAACACGAAGATGCTCAAGGCGTGGAGGAGGGCCGTGAAGGAGCTCAAAAGGAATGCGATTGTGAATTGAGGACGACGGGCGTCGGTTGAGGAGATAGGTGGCGGTGGCTAGAGCTTCCGCCCAATAGCGGGGCGGCATGGAGGCGTGGAATAAGAGTGTGCGAACGGAATTGTTGAGTGTGCGGAGAATGCGCTCAGCCTTGCCGTTTTGAGGTGAAGTGTAGGGACAAGAAAGCCGTAGCAATGCACCGTGCGAAGCCAGGAAGGAGCCAGTAGCATTGTTAACGAACTCAGAACCATTGTCAGCCTGAAGACATTTAACAGGAAGACTGAATTGGGTGCGTGTATATTGGAGAAAATCCACAATGAGCTGGAACACCTCGGACTTGCGTTTCATGGGAAACGTCCAACAAAAGTGGCTAAAGTCATCCAGAAGAACAAGGTAATATAAGCACCCAGAAATACTAGCAACTGGCGAGGTCCAAATATCACAATGAACGAGCTCAAAAGGAGTGGAAGTACTGGAAAATGAACTAGCAAAAGGTAGCTGAGAATGTTTGCCAAGCTGACAGGAGTGGCAAATGGAACGGTCTACTTTATTACATGAGATGAGTTTATTGTTGCGCAAGGTGGCTAGGACAGCAGGTGCGGGATGACCAAGACGCTGGTGCCACACGGTGGAGGGGACGGCGAGGTGGGCGTGGGCGACGCTAGAAGTAGTGGCGGCTGGAATGGTGTAGAGGTCGCCGTCACTAGCGCGTGAAGAATCTCGCGTCTGATCGCAAATCCTTGATGAAAATCCAAAGGATCAAACTCAATGGAGCAACAATTATCACGAGTGAATTGACGCCGCGAAAGAAGATTGCGAACGAGGGAGGGGACAACAAGGACGTTGTGGAGACGAAAATTAGTACGGGAAGTAGGAAGAAGAGAATGGCCCTGAGCAACAACTGGAAGGGAATTGCCGTTGCCAACCATAATGGAGGAGTATGAAGGAGGAAGACGAGAGATAAGCATACCATCCGAAGATGTCATGTGCGAGGTGGCACCGGTGTCGAGAACCCAGGGACTGGAACCCTGAATTTGCATCTACTGGAGGGCAGCCACCAAGCCGGATTGATCCCATTCTTTGGAGGGCGCCCGCCACGTCTCTTCTGGGCGGGAGGAGACAAGAGAGGCGGCGAGGCGATGTTGGCTGGGGTAGGGTCCCGAGGATCCGGGGGGAGGGCGCCATTCTTTGGGGTGTTCCCCATGGGTTGAAGCACACCCAGGGACCACCAGGGCGAGGCCCGACCGCTTTGTGGTATTCTTTATTCTTCTTGGCCCTTGCGCCCGGTAATCTTCTACGGCTATTCTTGCCATTGTTGCCGCTTGATAGATGTGTTGCATTGTTGCGCTAGCGACAAAACCGTGGTTGCTTGCGATTGCGGAACAGTCTTTGGAACCACCGCCGAGGTCCGGCAAGAAGAGTAGAGGCTGAGCATTCTTGACCTCGTTAGCAGGCGAAGCTCCTTGAGGATCAACATGTTGCGGCGCCTCGGCGAAGGACGCGAGAGGTTTGGAGTTAGCAATGTCGTCGGCGGTGTTGGAGAAGCGAGAGTTGAGGCAGCGCAAGAGGTTGAGGACGAGTTGAGGGCCATCAACAGGAGGCCAACATCCGGAGGCCGTCGGCGAGACCTTCATCCGTGGCGATGTCGGTGTGAGAGATCACCTTGAGTCAACGTATGGAATTCGTGACTCGGATAGACGCCTTGGACTCCTTGTTGGCGGTGAAAATGGCGGAGATGGAGGACCGAAGATCATATGCAGATTGATCTTCAGCCATGGCGAGGTCGAGGATGGTGTCCGCAGTAGATCCAAAGAGCCAGCTGCGAACGCAGCAGTCGGCTTGAACCCACGTCGGGTCGGCAGGACGAGGAGCGCTGCCATCAATATGCCCCATGAGGCCGAACTTGCTGCACATGGATTTGAACAACGTAGACCACTTGGTGTAGTTAGGGTTCTCCAATTCTAGTGTGATCGGCACATGGGTCTTGACGGAGACGGTGGCATAGGGGTGGAGAAGGACAGGCGCCGTGGTGGAGAGGATGGCGGCTGCGGTGCCATCACCGGTGAGAGGGCTGTTGATGGAGCTCATGGCTGGCAGCAAGGAGGGGCGGAAGGAGGAGGGCTGGAGAACGCTAGGGTGAACAACCAGGAAAAACCCTAGGTAGGGTGGGGGCGGCGGCTGGGAAACCCTAGGGAAGGGAGGCAGGCTAGGAGAGAAACCAATCTGATACCATGTAGAGAAGGAAAGGAAACACCACACACCCAGAGATGGGGGGGTGACTCATATATATAGCCCAATAAGGCTTGGGATACAAGTAAGCCAAGTACAAGTCAATAGAGACTATACATTATCTAACACTATCCTCACCCGTTTCACCCGTCGCATCCCTGTGCCCAACCAATCCAACCAACATGATCTATAGAACCAGCGAATAAAATGTTGGTTACAAAAAAATTGTTCCATACCGTATAATTTCCCATAAAAGGAAAAACTATCAACAAAATTTAAGGGTTCTTAGTATATTTCAGCAGCCAAATGAGATCATCCTAGCTTTGGACGGCATGAAAACTTGAGGAAACTACTGTACCATCGAATCTCTGAGGCCACTCTAAATATAACTAATTAGCAGGCAATTTTCCAAGCTCCAGTTTAGTGGAAGTCACAACATTGCATATAAAGAAAAACCCACTCTTTTGGGTTGGCTACACTTGGAATCAACTATTAATATTTTGCAATTTATACTCTGATATCCTCGTAGAAAACATAGGACAATCCAGCCCTCACGCTACTGAAGCATTCCGTTTCAATTTTTTCTCAGCATTCTAGATAATCCTCACCTTGTTGGTTTTCACCGGCACGATGTCTTCCATAGCGAGATCCTCTTTGGCAACCGGGCACTTCACATTAGTCCTGTGCCATCACCAGCACCGCCACAAAAAATTAGCGCAAACAAGATACAGCGTCACGAGATCTAAGGCATAGCTCCCGACCTCAATGTAGCGCTTGATAAACGGCCGCTCGAAGAGGATCCCCGACTTTTCCGACACCACCGGCTCATCCAGCACCTCGCCAGAGACTTCAGCAGCAAATGGAGAAGCAACATAAGACAAATTAGCCCCACGGAGAGATGGATCAGAGCTAGGGTTTCGAAAAAAAGGAGGGGGGCTGAGACAGGGAAGCTTACTTGCGCAGGTAATAGTTACTTGAACAAAAAGAGAGCCGCATTTACAAATATTGGTCTAATCCAGTCATCCAGAAACAAGCGAAGAATTAGGAAGCGGCTCACCACCTCTAAAGCCTAAACTAAATGTGCTTCTTATTTTCTTGCAGTAAATGGTAGCAGCTGCTGATACATCAAAAATAGATTGAATTTCAGTTCGCGTTAAGCCAACCGAAAGAAACGCTCACCTTTGTTTCTGGATGATCTGGAGCCACTCCAGAATGGACTAAGCCAAACGGTGTCGGTAGCCTATCAATTATATCAACGTGCGGCTCTTGATGACCCTTCAACATCTGCTTAATCCACCAAAGGAACACTCAGCAAACACCATGGAAACGCAATGCGGAAAAAAGGAAAAGATCTGCAACAAATTTGCTTGTCCATGTTATTTTCTTTTTTTTTTTCGTTGCAATATATGCAATGTGTAGTTCCAAATGCATTGCTAATGAAACATGGTTTGGCGTTTGATCTATTATTATAAAACAATTAGTTCCGGATCCTAGCACATTTCACAGAGACGCTACTAAACTAAATAATTCCATGATTACCTCTACGCCTTAGTATTTGGATGCGCACACGCAGAATAGAAATGGATTCCAGCACATTTTACATCTACAGGACAGTGAAGAAAGCACCCTATCCCTATGAAGAAAACGAACACAGCGCAAGAACCCAAGGAATCTGCCCCCAAAGCCTTGCGAAGCAAGAATGAAGAGAGAGGTAAGGCCGAGGAGCGAAGGGAACCGCAGGCCCGCACCTTGTTCTCCATGTAGAATCCGGCGGGACTGCTGTCGACGATGCAGACGTGGAGCCGTAGCAGATGCGGAGAAGCCCCTCGGCTGCGGGAATAGCATCAGCCTCCTCGCGTAGGGAAGGAGCAGACTTGGAAACATTCGGGCGAACTTATGACAGAAGATATATTTAACACGCACGAGATTTCAAGATAAACGTTGATAAAGCGTGTACATGTTACATAGATCGTGTCAATTATTACAATGCACCCAATGTGCTTCAGTTTCCTTGTGCATAGCTGGTGCTTGGGTAACTGATTCTAAGTTATCTTCAGCTGCAAACGATGATATCCACCTCAGTCTGGTTTCCGCCTAGTGATAATTTAGTCCTTCATTGATTGATCAGGCCAAAAACATCAATGAAGGCAATCTAAAAAGGAATTCTGGGAATCGGGTAGTTGAAGATGTACATGCATACAGCTCCTTTTCGATCTGTTATTTAGTCCCTCTCTTTTGCTTTTCTTCTGTCCTTTCTCTTTTGCTCTCGTGTACCTGAAAAAGAAAAGCAGAAATTAAAAGCTTGGTGTGCTGTGTTTATACAAAGTTTGGACTGTTTTTTCATTAAAATTACGGGCATGATTGCAATGTAAACATAAGCTTCTCGGACAGAGCCACGTGACATCCAATGTCCATCTAAATACCTTTTGAAGGAAGGTAGCATCATATGTAGCCTTTACATATAAAACAAACGGGCATGTGTACCACACATCAATATACTGTAGCGCAAAGACTAGACTATAACCTCTATTATGGGTAAGCTTTGAAAACATGCACAATCGTCACTGTAGTTATTCTGATTATAGTAGTAGTGGTTGGCAGGCATTTTGTTCTTTCCGTTTCTTTTCAAATATTTAGAAACAAATAACAGGCACAATCAATGGCAAGGCATAACAGCAAGTGGAGCAAAAAAAAGAAGGGGATGGTGAAAAAAGTATACGTTTCTTTTCTTCATGCTTCTTTCGCTTCCAATTCTCAGCGAGTCTTCGCTTCTCTCTTTGCTTGTCCATGTTCACACAAACCTGGAAGCCAAAATCACTAACAGGTATGAAAAGTAGCAGCAAAAGATGCAAACAAAAGCAACTAATCTATGAATTACATACATCCACAAATTTCAAACTTGGTTCTTGCAACAAATAACATAAATAACCTATAGACATTTCCACGTACCTCTTGCCCAGAATTCTGAAGTGCTTGCAAGGGTTCCACACAATCCTGACCAATAACGACAAATCGCGACCCTTTACTATCATTCTTACTGCTATTACCGTTTAGATTCCTTTTGGACAACTCTTCTAGCTGCTTCTGAAGTAATGGTGAAACACCAGCCTGAATAAGTGAATTAATGGTTTTAAGTCAGTAAACACAAAAAGGATCCTTTAGTCACTTCAAGCTAATACAATTGTTCCATAAATATGTGCTTGATGTCAAAAAACTAACCCCAGCCAAATAGCGCCGTGAAAAAGTCTTAGGCTGCAACGGGTGTTGCAAGAGTTCATTCAAATCCTACAATTCAAAGAAAAATGTGCTGAGATATGGCCAGATATTATAGAGGAACATTGTAAAAATCATGAACACCAAATAATAGCATAGTCTCCAAAAATTCACACCAGCTGTATAACCATACTACAATCTTCTTAATCATTCAAACCTGTTGAAGCTTCTGGAGTTGTGCAGAAGTTGCCTTTCGTTGTTTGTGACCCTGTACACGTTCTTCCTCACTGTCACTGGCCTCCAATATCAATCCCATGGATTCAGCATTCCTTTGAAGCCAAGATTTATTAGCATTTTCCTGAAAAGCACATAGAGGGAAGTTAGAGCATAGCCAACTATAGCATAAAATTAGTCAAACATCAGTGATTAATTCATATATATTAGAAATTATTTAAGAAAAAGCATGAAAATTAGCAAGCAAGAGGCATTGCCTGCGAATTTTTACGTGTAATCTTGTCGATCTGGCGAGCAAGGGACAGCCTATTCATTACTGCAGGCATGTAAGCATGATCTACAGGAAACTGCTGGAGGTTCTCCTGTGGTTTTCAATAGATGGTTATCAACTTGCTGAATTATCAGCTAAAAATGAAAAAACAACATACACCAACATAATCTGAGAAAGAATCATAATAAAAGTTTGCACCACACTGAGTGGTTGAGACCAGTGAAAAGTGCACTGGCACAACGGTACACAACTAGGAGTAAAATAGAAGAGCAGCTAGTATGGAATAAAATACTGAAAATGGTGTTCACAAACACCAATTATGCCAAGCCATAAGAGATCAAATACACTACATATGCAGGTAACCCTTCACTAATGTATGAATACAAAGGAGAATATTTTTGGGACTACCAGTGTCCATTGCTTCTTGATGACAATGCAACCAAATATCATGGTGCCAAGGGAGGGGAAAATGCTAAGTTACTAAAGAGTCTAAGACGCTGGTATGCAAGAAAATTACTATTACCTTTGACAATGACTTGCAAAGAGAGTAAAACTTGGCCTTGTCAGCAGGAGAGATTAATGCAATACTGCAGCCAGCCAATGATTTACGTGCTGTCCTTCCACTTCTGTGGATATAAACCTAAGGGGCAGATAAAAATTTGAAAATCTCTAGTTAGTGAGCTTGGTCTCATAACATATATATCTAAAACAAGTTTAGGGTCAAGAAATAAACAAAGCACCTACATCAGTTGAGTGTGGCAACTGATAATGGATAACAGTTCGGACATCATCAAAATCCATGCCCCTTGCAAAACCATCAGTCGCGACCAAAATTGAATTTTCACTTCCACGAAAACGATCCACGGCCTAAATGAACACAAAGAATAACCAAATGTTTTCTCTTACAAAAGGTAGAGATAGACAATAATAGCATGGAAAGTAGTTAACTGTGTTTCCACAGGAACAAGACATAGATAGAGGTCAATGTAAAATATGCAAAACTGCAGGTATCTATAGTGTAAAGGTAGATTGTAGAGGTAACTGAACAACAAAAGTAAAGCATTCTCTTATCCCAGATTCAGTTATTAGGTGATTATTTTAGATAAATGTTAGTACGCCACTTATAAAACAGCGACATCCAAAACAATGGCGTGTATATACTAATGAAAGGAGGCGTAATTTTCATAGTGTGTCAGTGCGTTACAGGAATTCTACCCTAATAACCATTAAAGTAGAATAGATAATGTGCAAAAGATATGAAATCAGACCAATCTTGAGCCAACAAGATGTCGAGCAAACTGAATGGCAATTCCAACATCTTAACAAATACTAAATAAGTACAATGTACAATTTTATGCAAGAATCACCTTCATGCGAGCCCTTTGTTGCATTTGAGCATGATTTGTCAAGACATTAATTCCAAGGATGCGCAATATGGAAGAGATGTGACGTAATGCAGCAATTGATGTGCAAAATATTATTGTGCGGCCTTGCCCATGAACACTTAATATATAATACAGGTAGGCATCCTTATCATCTTCACTACACCTGTAAAATAAGCAAACAATAATTTGTAAGTGTGTCAACCTGTCAATTATAACTTTTGCACGCAAAAGTATAAGCCGGCACAAAAATAGTTGCCATTAATATTATAACGAAAATATTTAAAAGAACATAAGCAAAAAAGGCATACTCAATGAAAGATTCTTCAAGTTTCTCTGGCAAGATTGAAGCCTTTGTCAGATCAATTATTTCTGCATTAGGTTTCATACCAGCCTGCTTCGAAAGTGCCTCAATAGAGCTCACACCATCAGACACCGATACATTTGAAGCAGATAAGCCACGCTTCAACTTTTTGCGAAAATTAGCTGAGAGTGCAAGTGTGGCTGAGAACACAAAGGTTTGCCTCTTCTTTATTTGCAATATTGGCACAGTTTCGCAGCTTGGCGTTGTTCTTATAGCTTGTTCATCAGAACCATTAGTCAGTGGAAGCATCTCAATGATAGATTGTAATTCATGGAAATGACCTCGTTCTATCATTCTGTCAGCCTCATCCAACACGAAGAATGACAATGAATGCAGCTGAGTGATAAAGAGGATAATTAGCACCACGTCCTCAACATAAAATAACCAGAAACTGACAATTAAAATTAGAAGGTTATACTAATTTCTATAATAGAAGCTTCTGTTCTACATCACTCTTTTGAAATATGAGACTTTGCCGTGAGCTGTGCTACAGATGTTCAGTTTTCTATTGGGTGCATTCATCCAAAACTTAAAAATAGTATTGACAATACATACTGAAAAAGTGTATTAGATATGAGTTAGGTTCAATCATAGATCACAAATGAGATGGAAATCGCCATACCCAAGAATACATTAATACATCCAGTAGGGCTTATGGGTAGGGAGAAAACTTTATACATTAAAGTTGAGCATTTTTTTAATTCACTCATGCAAAACAATCAAGTTCAGATGAGCTTTTCTTACATGAATCCTCTTAATTTGTTTTTGACAAGAATTATTCCACTTAATTTGTTATTCTCAATACTACATTTCTATGAGTATGAACTATGAATGTTGTATGTAGAAGAAGATATATTGAGTTGGCAACATGCACACTAAGAAGTTTTAAGACATATCCTTTCAGACGTTCACATACTAACCTCAACTAGGTGTTGGTTGCCTGTTGACATAAGCTCCCACAATCTTCCTGGAGTTCCAACAACAATTTCAGGTTTCTTTTTCAAAAGCCGTTCTTGTTTTTCCATGGATAGACCACCAACAATAGGAACAACTAGGATTCCTAAGAATTTGGCTGCTTCTTTTAGATGATCGCAGACCTGTCCATAAGAATTGTAACATGTGCATGACACAATACCTTATATTCGAATCAAATAGGAGGATTAGGTGACTCCTTGCACAGAAGATATTCTAGGGCCAATAAGAACAAAATTTTAATTCAATAAACTAGTGAAAAGTTTAATTCAATCAAGCAGAAGACAATAAGGGTGACATGATGGACAGGCTATTGATAGTAACAACCTCATCCAATTTTTATATTCCATGCTAAATGTAAAGTACACTATGTTAGGTCACATTCTTGTACCTGTTTGGCGAGCTCCCTGGTGGGTGTCAAAATAGTGCACGAAGAGGACCTCCTCTGGAACTTCCCTCCGCTGCTTTTTCATCTTCTTGGTGTAATCTTGTGGCCTTTTCTTGTTCCTCAAGAAGGCGTTGCAAAATAGGGAGGCCAAAAGCAAGTGTCTTACCAGAACCTGTCTCTGCTGCACCAATAACATCCTGTTGCAATGTAAACATTAGCACAATTAAATGACCTAAGGCTTGGAACAAAGTTAAGAAAGTTCATGGCTAAGTGGCTAACTGATTACTGAACTCAACTAAAGAGGGACCAAAACTTAGCACGATTATTTTACAATAATACATCCATTAGACAACTAATAAAAGTGACAAGCATAAGAAAATGCCTTATTTTGAGTCAACGAAATAGGTTATCAAGCTAAAAAAACTTTGTAATAAATGGCATATAAGCAGGTCAATAATGAAAAAGAATTTCATCATTTTCATGTAGAAAAATCTAGTGGCCAGTGGTCTACCAGTTAACATTTGACAAACCTTGCCTTGATGAGCCGCTGCAGGAAAGCAAGCCTTTTGTATAGGCGTTGGTTCTTTGAATCCAAGTCTGCGAATTGCCTTAATAAGAAGGGGATGCAGTCTTAGCTCTAGCCAAGCATAAACTTCATCCTCACCCAAAGTCAGCTCGTCATTCTCATCTTGTTCCATATTGTCATTGTCATCTTGCATATCAGGAAGCACACAACAGTATTAAATATTAAGTACACTCGCACAGTCGCGCTGCTGATCCAACAAGTCTTGCAAAAATAAAACCCAGGCCCAAAAAATAAAAAGCGAAACTACAGTCTACACGCTACAAACAAAAGCAAATGCTCCTGAACCACAAGCTGAAAAATGAAAAACTAAGCACCTTCCACATTGTCATCGGCTTCGTCCTCCTTGATCTCCTTATTCTTCTTCCTGTTCCTCTTCTTCCTCTTGGCCTTCTTCTCACCCTTCTCGCCCTCCTCCACACTCTCAGATACCAAATCATCATCACCATCGCCATCATCCCCTCGCTTCCGCTTCTTCGTCGTCTTCTTCTTCTTCTTCTGATCGTTCCCTACCTTCCTCTCATCTGCTCCCACATCCTCTACGACGCCCCCGATGATCCCAAAGTCAGCCTCGTCGATCTCCTCCAACTCCAGGAACCCTGCGTCAGAGACCACATATAGATACCGAACCAATGTGGAAATTACAAAGCTGGAAGTTCAATTCCTTGCCTCCTTCCTTGCCGCCAGCGAGGACGAGGAAAGGGTCCTCGACCATGGTGGCACCCGAGGATGAGGAGGCGGCGGCTCTCTTCGGTTTTTTCGTGCCGCGCTTCTTCTTGCTCTTAGGTCTTTGGTTGGCCTCCTGAGGCGGAGTGGAGGGATCCGACAACGGCTGCGCCAGCGCTTCGGCCATCAGGGACGGAGGGGGCGGGAGGAGGAGGCGGCCGTGGCTAGGGGTGAAAACGGAACGGAAACGGTCAGTAAATAGTTGTTCCGTTTCCATTTCCATACTTTTTACCGGTAGCGGAAACGAAATCGGAAACTCCGGAAACGGATAGTGACGGAAACGGAAACGGAAACGGAACGGAGCGGATATGAAAACGGAAATGGAAAATTTCACAAGAATGTAGTACACGATCTATCCAAAGTTACAAAGAACATCTTAATAACTATTGGTCCCTACAAAACAATGCAAAACAATATTACCTACAGATAATAATACATGAAATACAGACTGTTTTATATATTTTCATACAAAATGAGGTCATACTTGATCAAAATAGAAACGATCAATATCAAAATTAAAACAGACTTATTTAACACATAATCTGGGCAGGGTGTTACAAAAATAAGATCTGCATGCAAAGTAACATAAAGTTCAGAGATAAACTCGAGAGTAAAAGATGAACTTGCCTAGTCTCAATCATCATGGAAGCTGCCTCCAGCAAAAGTCTGGATTGATGATCAGTATTATAAACTCTGGCATAAGCCACATTCTCTAATACATCAGCACCATTCAATCCAAACCTAGAATTCAGTATTCACTTGTTTAGCAATCAAAATGCTAGAACCCAAAATAACCACTACAACACTAAGGCATCACCTGTCAGCTATCTGGAGGAGCCTTTGTGGTCTGAAAGTCCCCTCTGCATCAATGTACAGAGCCTTTCCTTCACCACCACCTTGGTCCAATGGAAGCTGTAAAAAAATCATTAACATATTTGAGCTTAACAACAGGATTCAGATGTCAGATGAAAAAAAGAGGTGGATAAATAAAATCTTACCTGACATGTAACGCATAGGATTTAGTAACAGCAAAAATTACCATTAATATGTTTCTTTAGTAACAGCCCTATCAGCAAAGATCACAGATTTGAATTTCTTGCAAGCATAAATGTTTATTCATAAATGGCTAGAACCTAATATGTTTACTCGTGAAGCATGCACACGCAGACACTACACTCGTCAAGCACGAAGAATGAATCTGCCTCGGCGTTTGGTTCCAACAACCTTGTATGCCAACGCCCCACCACCCAATCCCCTCAATCAACAATTGGGAGGAGCAAATGTACCTTGAGCTTGAGGTGGCGTCGGAGAGAGGGGGAGGATGAGGGCGGCGGCATGTGGGGGCAACCTGATGGAGGCGGCGCGATTGGGGCGGCGGCGAAGGGCAGCGGGGCGACAGGGTGGGCGGGCAGGCGTGCGCGGTGGGCGTCGTCGGTCGGCGCTGCGGTGGACGAGGGGCGGACCGCGAGGTGACTCGGTGGAAGCCGCCGTTAGGGGCTAGGGGCAAAGGCGCACGGTGGAGGCATGGTGGGGGTCGCCGGTCAGGGGCTGCGATGTACGAGGTGGGGGTCGCTGGCCGGGACTCAGGAGGTGGGAGGCGGGACTCGTGACTCGTTCGTGAGGATTGGACTGAGGAGGCACCAAGGCGGCTAGGGTTCCAACTTCCAAGTTCGGATAGATGGGCGGCACTGCCTGGCGTTCGAAATTCGATTCTGATTATCGGAATTTCCGTTCCGTTTCCGTCAGAATTAGCTTTCCCGTTTTCGTTTTCGGAAAAAAAATATGTTTCCGTTTTCGAAAAAGAGCTTCCGTTTTCATCCGGAACGGTCGAAAAATTTCCGTTCCATTTTCACCTCTAGCCGTGGCGGCAGAAGGGGAAGAAGAGGCGAGGATTTTGGTTTTAGACTCTTGGGTTTTCATATTTACGGTTGGCCCAGCACAAAACTGCGGATGACCGTTGCCGGTCCTCTCCCTTTTTCTCTAGCGCTTTTTATCGCCGTTGAGTTGACCAGAGATCCTCGTATTCCAAAAGTAATTTTAGATTTTCTTTATTTTTTGTATTTTTTTACTCCATTTGTTCTAGTTTTTTTTGTCCTCTCTGGTGAGCTTTTAGCTGATTTTATGTATCCATAATAGGTTTTATTAGACGGACTCATTTCAATGGTGATGACAACACCTACCCCAAACATTGACACCAAGCAAAGCCGGTTATAGATAAATCCTCTTTTATTTTCTTTCGATAAACAATACTGTTGTTGAGACGTAAGTCTTAGTCCTACACATTAATAGAGATCATTGATACTTCACGCTATTTGCGATTGTCTACAACCATGACACCACTATGGATAAAGAAGTCTATGACGGCAGCAGATAGATCACACTTCGGCTACTCGCGTTCCCGCCACAACTCGTGTTTCAGCCATCACTCCTTCGCCACTTAGGGCCTGTTTGTTTCAGCTTTTGATTCTCTAAAAGCTGATTCTGGATTGTGGTTGTAGAGAAGCTGATTCTTCAAAAGCTGAAATCTAGAAGCACATATGAAGTGGATTGTGGATTCTAGTGTATATGGGTGGGCTAGATTGTGAGAATCGGATTCTAGAACCAGGCTGTTTGTTTCTGATTCTGCTTTTGGGGTCAGAATCCAGAATCAAAAGCTAAAACAAACAGGGCCTTAGGAGTAATGTCCTCTGTGTGGTGCACCCAGGGTTGAAAATTTCCATGAATGAAAAATTTCGGACCGGGCCGAAATCCGAAATTTCGGCCGAAATCCGTTCAAAATTCAAAAAACAAAATTCAAATCCGGTTTGTTTCTCACCGAAATTTCGCCGAAATTTTCTGAAATTTCGCCCGAATCGCACTGAGCATAAAATGGTCCAAACGAAGTCGAAAAATTCTGAAATTTTTTTGGAGGTTTCTGACACATTGAATATGTTCTCATAAAAATGTTAGGTGATTATCAGTTCTGTGGAATTTTTAAAAATTCAAACACTGATACTGTATAGATGAAACGTTGATCAGCATGTTTGAACCGGACGAAAAATAGTACAAAAAATGTTATAAAATTTTGAAATTTTTTATGGAGAGTTTTAACATAGTTATTATATTTCTGTAAAAATTTCAAATGATGATCAAATGTGACGAATTTTTAAAAATTCAAACATTGCTACTGTCTTGGTAAAGCGCTGAGGTGCAAGTTTCATCCGAATGAAAATTAGAACAAACGAGGTTATAAAATTTTGAAAATTTTTCTGGACGATAATGACACATCCATAATGTTCTCATAAAATTTTCATCTAATGATCAAGTGTCATGAATTTCGAAAAAAATGAACAGTGATACTATCTTGTTAAAAGGCCGATGATCAATACATAGATTTAATTTAGCAGTAAAAAAGGTTTAAATTTTGTAAAAATTTTACATGAGGATTACAAGGAAATAGTTAATATCTCATAAAATTTTTGAATAATTATCACGCTCCAGTGAATTTATAAAATTCTTATAAGGCACAGTGCCATTTATGTTCTTTCTCTGTTTGATTTTTGAAATATAATACAACAAATTAAGTTTAGTGCTTACTACATTCATAGATTTTATTGTCAAACAAAGAAAGTTGAAACTTTTTGAAAATTTTATAGAATGGTACTGAGGAAATTATTAATCTATCATAAAAATTTTAGATGACGATCACACTCGAGAAAATTTAGAAAAATCTAACAAGTTTACTTTCCCAATTATGTCCATTCTGTTTTTGATTTTTTAAAGATAACAAATGATATTAAATTATTTTGAATTTTTTTTCTATGATCCTAAAAAAAGGGATGGTACCATAATTTTTTCAGATGATTATCGGGCTTGTAAAATTTTTAAAAATCTGACAATGTTTCTGCCCAAATTTTAAAAAATCTCAAAAAATTAGTTTTTCATCAAATTTTGGGTTATTGGTCCCAATTTATATTATTTTTTGTTATTCTTTATTTGATTTAAATATCAATTTTAGGATAGAATTCATATGCAAATCCAATTGCTAATTTCATATAATTCCTTTTTATTCTAAATTTATATTAATTTTTATTGTTATATTTTATTGAATTTTAAATATTAGTTTTAGGTTATAATTCACACAGAAATCCAACTACTAATTTTAATCTAATATTTATTTGAATTTCAGTTATGTATGGGCTATTTGATCAATCTACATTGTTATAATCTAGACCCATGAAATAAATGACTTAGTACTTTCTCTTTTTACTTTGATTAATGTGGTAATTTCTAGCCCTTTAGAGTAGACGTCGTGACCAACTACTCAAACTTAATAAAGATTAGAAAACATAATTGTCTTCACTATTATAATCTGGATTAGCCACCATGATGCTTACAACTTTTATTTCTATCTTCCTATTGATTAATTAATATAGAAATTTATAGCTTCATGGAGGCACATATTGTATATTTGTTCCAGAAAATAGATTGCCTATTCTAACCTCTCAGAGTCGCATTTAATTATAAATTTATTTGAGAAAGTAGATTATAAATAATTAATAGAAGAACACATTAGTTGTGATGTACATTGTCCACGTATTCCACTTTGTTGATTTTTCTTGTAGCTTGTATGTCATGCAAATTAACCATGATCCTAACCAAGTTGATTAATATACAACGATTGAACATATGGCTCAGTGCTTACCTTGGCACTTTCTAGTGATGTGTGCGTCCAATTGCGTACAGGAGACTGCATGACTCCATGCCGATCGGACGTCTGGTGCGTTGCATGGCTTTGTGACGGAAAAGGTGGGCTCAACTATGCTAATCTAACGGCTTAAGCAGCTACATGCATCAAAATATGTATGGCACACATCACACCGATAAACCAATATTTCATTCCGAATATTTGTTATTTTTGTTGTACTTGATATAGACTCTTTTTATTGTAGTTGACACAGACTCTTTCTTTTCTATGGATGATTATATTTTTTAAATAATAATATCCGATGGCTTTTATAGTTTAACTTAGTAATAGTTCACCAGATTAAGGGCTAAATATTTTGCTTTTTATGAGAATTTCTAGCATGTTCCTATTTATGTTAGAAAGATCCGATGGTGGTTGCAATTAAGGTTCACTAGATTAATGGATATATGTTTTTACTTTTTTGTAAGAATTTCTAACCTATTTATCTTTTTTCTCAGCAACTCTCATGAGCTTTTAATATATAATTTAGAATTAGAATTTAGAATTTAGGATTATTGTTGGATTTTCTTGCTTTTAAAACGAAAGACGTGCCTTGAATATCACCCATTGTTTATAGATATATATATAGATACAGATTAATATTTCTTAAATTAAAAGAGTAGAAAGATGGCATGATAATTAGGAATTTAAGATCCTGTTTGTTTCAGCTTTGGATTCTCTAGAAGGTGATTCTGGATTGTGGTTGTAGAGAAATTTATTCTCCAAAAGCACATATGAAGTGAACTGTGAATTCTAGTGTATATGGATAGACTATATTATAAAAATCAGACTATTTATTTTTAATTCTATTTTTAACGTCAGAATCCATGATAAAAACTAAAACCAACCGCGTCCAACAACGGACACACCGCGTGAAGTCAGGACGCTATTTGCGACTTCGTCCACCTATGGTCGCGCTATCAGGTCCATTTTTGCTAGTTTGGTAGGCCCAAGTGAACCACACTACATAGAAGACAAGTGGATCTTTCGCTATCTGTGTGGCCGCCGGTGACGCTCACCGTGATGATTGTGGCAGGCTGTCACGGCGAGCGCCGATTGCTATCTGCGTGGCCACCGCCGCCGCTCTATGCTTGCCTGGTGACACCTGCCGCAAGCCCCGCTGCTCTCTGCGTGCCCAGGGACACTAGCGGCTATATGCAGCACTCTATGCTTGACCGGCTTTGCTCGCTGCTAGGTCGATGTCGTTCTCCGATTGCCCGGTGACACTCCCTAAAAGGTCCATGTTGTTCTCCGATTGCCCGGTGACACTCCGTAAAGGTCCCTGCCGCTCTCAGAAGGGGCAAGGCCGTTGCCGCTCATGGCCCTTTGCGCCTGGTGTGCCATGTCTCGTTTTTTTTGTATGCTGCTATTAGGCCTGGGCATTCGGTTTTTTCGGTTCGGTTTATTCGGTTTCTGAAAAAATCGGTTTTCGAACTTCAGAAACCGAACCGAAACCGAATAACCGAAAAAACCGAACCGAATAAACCGAATTAATTCGGTTCGGTTTTTTCGGTTATTCGGTTAACCGAATTTTCAATACAGCAGGCAACATTAGCAGTTTGTCCAGTATAGCATATCACCAACCAAATGGCAACTGGCAAGCAACTAAATAGTAAATACATTGTCCAGTATATAGCATATCACACAACAATACTAATTAGTAGATTAAGATTTGAAAAGTTCAAAACATGTAAAAAGCATCAAGCAAGCACTGAATGAACTACTGAAGCTAGTAAACTTGATATTTCCATAAAGCACTAAAGCACAGATCAGTTCAAATACAAAGACTAAGCTGTGTCAGTCATTTTTTTTTCTTTCACATCTATGATCTATCGATTAACACTCGAGTTAAATACAAAGAGCTGATGACTCTGGTTGAGTACTGTATATTTGATAGCGAGAATAAATCCAATGGAGACTGATCAGCCTGTGATTAGCCGTGATTCGTGAACATGTGCCGTTTACTCGGTTACTCCACGTCCACAGACACGGATGATGAGATCAACAATGCATTACGCAAAGAAGCAATCGGTCCTACCAATCGCCATCGGTCATGTTCACGCAAACATTTCGAGGGTCCTACCAATCGGTCTGTTTCTCGCAAAGAAGCAACATCGAGAATCGAGATTACGAGCCGCAGACTTCGCAGAGAGGAGGCGGAGATGGTTTACTGCACGCGGCCGGAAGGGTAACGATCGGTGGGGATCGGGGGGAGCGGCTGCGAGCCGCGATCCGATGGAGCGTTGAAGAGACCGAGAGGCGGAGAGCTTGCGGCGTCCGCCGTCCGTCGGCGTCCTTCTTGCGGCAGAGGTTGAAATTGCCGCCACTCGCCGCAGTGTGGTGTGAATTGGGGAACTAGGGTTAGGGTTGGTGGTCGCCGCTCTTGAGATCTTGGCGAGGTGAGGCTCTTGCGAGTTGCGATCGGGCGTGGCGAGTGGGGGCGTGGGCCGTGGCGCGGGCGTGGCGGCTTCCGGACTTCAAGTGCATGTGACCACTAACGAGAATAAATCGGTTTTTCGATGGCAGGTTAATCGGTTTTAAAAGACGAAAATCGAACGCAAACCGAAAATCGAATAGTGCTAAAACAAAAACCGAACCGCAAACCGAAATTTTCGATAAATTCGGTTCGGTTGATTCGATTCGGTTTCGGTTCAAAAGTGCCCATTTTAGCGCTATCATTTATACTTCGATTTGACGAATAAGCGACGCTGATCCTCCCGTGCCGTTCTTCCCAATGGGACGTCGAGTGAAATGCCCTCGCCCAAACCTCCTTGGTTGGCTTGCCTCCTTCCTGCCACGCCCTATGGGCGTCTCTAGCCCACCTCCCGCCCGCTTCGGCCCGGCCTCAACCCGCTCCGTCTCCCCGCCTTAACCGCCCCTCTCGCCCGCCGCCTCACGACGCCGTCTGCATTGCCCCCTCCGTCTTCCCCCGTCGACCACACGACTCGTGCCTCTCTCCGCGCCCCACCCCCTCTCCCCCGCCTCTCTCTCTCCCTCTCGGCTATTTAAGCCCCGCCCTCCCGTT
>JAYEVE010001152.1:0-27072 GCA_036346375.1 Guadua angustifolia
TCGCCATTTATTGTTGGACAACAGTACTTCTTGATAGAAATAAAGAATGCAAGAAATGCTACTTTGTGCATCACAACGGCTTTGACTTATCATGTTTTACTGAATTACCACGCAAGCTATAAGTTCAATCCTTTTTTTTGTACTTTCGCTTAGTTTCCATTTCAATCTTCAATGACTCATTTCGAGATCAGAATATTGTCGTGAAACATATTCCCTAAATGAATCAAGGCTTTTCCTACAGCCAAAATCAAATCTGAATCTATCTAATCTATCTTGAGAATATCTAATCTATCTTGAGTTCTGGTAATATCTAATCTACCTGGAGAATATCTAATCTATCTTGAGTTGTTAAAGAAATCGTTACTTTTGCAGTATTGTAAGATCGAGGATGAGCCTAGAGGGGGTGAATAGGCTTTTCTAAAATTTTCTATCACTAATTTCAAGCTTAATGATTTCTAAGAATTAGTAACAATTTTAGCAAACTTAATACTTCAACAATTCTAGAGATCACAAGATGATATCACTACACAAGTATATTAATATCTAAACAAATAGCACAAGAGAATCAAAATGCTAGAATTGCACAAGAGTAAAGACAAGCAAACCACAAATGATGGACAAGAGAATTTTTCCCGTGGTCTCGGAGACTTGCGGTCTCCCTACTCAACGTTGAGGTAGCTTGAATTCCTTCAAGCCGGCTCCACTCGCTTGAGCCTTCCCGATCACTAGTGATAGCTCTTCCCGCTCGGGTAGGCGAGCCGTGCCTTCACAACCGCCAAGGTCTTCACACAACCTTCTTTGTGAAGATCACCAGGAACCTCACGCCTCAAGCCGTCTAGGGCAGGCAACCTCCAAGAGTAACAAACTTGGCGTGAGGCTTGAACTCAAGAGTGCAATCAATATGGCTCACTAATGCAATGCACTCACTTGTAGCTCTCAAAACTCAAGAATCAAGAATTCAATGCTCAAGAGAGTGGAGAGAGTTGCTAGGGCTTAGAATTGTCGGGACCGAATGTGCAAATCCGGACCCTCTGTGTATTACGCACTAGTCGAGGATCACGCTAGTGCACAGATCTCAACATAGATGAATATTACAATCATACAGCGGAATAATAAAAGTAACACAATTATAAAATATAAACTATTGAGCGACCTTAAGGTCAACCTTACACATGTGAGGCCTTGGCGGCTTCAACTTCAAATAAGTAGCGGTTGAGCGAAGAGCGTCGGTGAACCCCTTCAATATACCACGGGCATCGGCGGGGTTCGACTCCTAGATAATCGCCTTCTTGCAGAACTTCTCCTTCTTGAAGACAAAGACTTCTCCTCAAGCTGGTGATGTGTCGTTCTGACAAGGGTGAGTACACAACCGTACTCAACAAGTCATGCAGAATCGGTTCTATTACTACATGCATAGCTTATTCCAAAGGAATATTTGAATAGTTCTTTTGCAATAAAGCGACTTTCACAAATAATCGTAGTAGATAAGCGATAAAACAAGTAATACCAATAATAACTTTTATAAACATTCTCAAGTGAAGCATTTCCCATCCTTAACCAAGTTCCATATCATGTTATCCACATTCCCAACCTCGGTTTATCAAAATCTAACCCTTACTTGTAATCCCGAGCAATGCTCAATCTGGTGAAACACGGCTATTGAATAGTTTTACACTCTGCGAGAGGTTATACACTTTACCCACAAGATATAATCAACTCACCACGTCGGTAGTGAAGCGCCATACAAGAGTATCTTGAATGGCGATCATAACAAAGCCTTTCAAAGATCCGTCTAAACCCGATCTTGTCGCTAAGGTTTCAACCTTTGGAGGGATGGTTACCACACCAGGGCCCCCCTCTTGCGCCATGTGAGTTCTCACCCGCTCCTCCGGGCCCCACACCACCAGCGATACCAAAGAATAGATTTCACAGTTTACTCAGCTAGGTCCGTCCCATTCGGATCTTGTGGTTGTATGAAAGACTTCGAGTCAAAGCTACGCAAGGTTAAGTCCTTAGTGGCGAGGCAAGACTAACCAAAAGTTCATCACATCAACATGTCATAATACCAAATCGTAGCCCAATTGCCACTCTTGGCCCCGGAAACAATCTAAAACCAAATGTGACCGCCCAATTGCCACTCTTGGCCCAGGAAACAATCTTGCCACTTGCCTCGGTCTAAATCACTTTCCCACCCATTTCTTTACCATACCACGTGCCATCATCAACTCAATAACACATGTCACATTCTCAAAAACACGTTCCATATCTCATTAAGTCAATATTAACTTTAATTTTCCAAAATCATGACAAATCTCGTGGCGGGGCTAAGCACACTACATACGGTCTAATTAACCCATGTTGGCAAATTATTAATGTCAACTATTAACCCACAATCTAGGGTGACAAATGAATCATGGCATACAAATAATAGCGACAATGTGGCAATAACAAGTAGGTTGATTATCTAATCAGATTAATTGAAATCGGTTTATTTCAAACTAGCATGCAATAATTTCAAGCGAAATAATTTTAAAGCTGGGATCAATATGGTCAAAGCACAACTTGCACGGCCCTTGCAATTTTATTATTCTTTACTCTTTATCTTGATCCTTGATCCTTGATCTTCAATCTCCGCTTGCTTGATTCTCGGCTCCTTGACGACTTACGGCATCACGTCTAACGATAAACAAACACAAATACAACAAAACTCAAAAGGCAAATCAAGTAAACTCCAAATTAAGAGCGAATAGCATTGGGCTGCGGCTTAGATGAAATTAGGAACTTGAATGGATTAGGTCGATGATTAGACAAAAGAAACGGCTTTTGGAAAATACAGAAGAAAGATTAATGGCGGGAAAGAAGAATAATATTCGAGAATATTTCCTTTGAAGTTGCTATCGAGATTGACGGAACAATGACATTTGGGCTCTCGATCTATAGGCGGGTCCATGAAGATCGTTAGTTCACAATGAACTAGCGGATGCTCGAGGTGGCTTTACGTTGGTCGAGCGACACGATCAACCAAAAAGGAAGATAGTGATAGACTAGATGCGGCACAAGAATATGTCATATGGCTAATGGTCTATCGACCAAGACCATGAATGAATTTTAGGTTAATGGCGATTAGATTTCAAGGATAAGACAAGGGCGGATGGGATCGACATCCACTATGGTTCGATCCGGAGGTTAGTCTTACATCGGGGCGGAACTCGACAGCGATGGCGGTTATAGCGAGAATCTGGCTGAACTCAGCGTGATGGCTAGATCACGATAAAGCGATAGAAAAGGTAAGACATCACATTAGGGCTTTCTTGCATGCACCCATGCGATGGCAGCGATCTGATGAAACAAAGCGTTAGCGGTGGAGCGTTCACGGCGGGCGTTAGCGGTGGAGCGTTAACGATGAATATGAGCGTTAGCGAACACTTATGAGATTACAAGGTGGCGACCATCGGTACAATGGTAGAACAGCGAGGTCATGACATGGCTCATGTTTGATTTGCGATCTGTGGGGTACACATGTCGTGGCGTGAACAAATTGGACTAAAGGTTAAGTCGGGTTTGGCGAAAGCGATTCAGGATGGATACACTTGGCGGAGGGTAGGATGGGTAGGGTTGGCTCTGCGATTAAAGTTTATCAGGATGGCGAACGAAAGCGAACCGATGCAAAGGACTAAACCGAAAGGCGGCGGTAGATACTAGATTATGGCTTTGGCGGCAGCGGAGATCAAATGAACTTCAAGGATGGCCAAAACAGTAGGGTATGGACCTATCGGACGGTGACATGGTCACGACAATCCAAGATGGTTGGCGGCAAAAAGGCAGCGGCGGCGGCGGCGGCGGCGAGCGAATAAAAATTTTGGAAGATGCAACAGCAAAGGGAAGTATCCATCACGTAGAAACGCGATGAGAAGAACTCAACAATATAGGCGGTTGGCGGCGACCCCAGATTGATCACAAGCTGCCGATGAGCGGCTCTCGAGCTAATAGATCAAGCGGTCATAACTATTAAAGTACTGCATGAAACCTAACCAAATTTTACAGAGAGCTATCTGGGATCATTTGGCACAATATGGCGTGAGCGGATCTGAGTTTTACCTTCTGGATCAGCGAGGAACGGCGGCGAAGTTTCAGCCGTCCATAGCCTTGATCGATCGGGAAAGATTGATTTTCTGCGCAAATCCTGCTGGCAAAACCATGAGTTAGTGTGAGCACCGTGTAGGCAACATCAAGAGAGTCTACCATAAAAATTTCACGGTCAAACTTCGCAAAAGCGAGGGAAGCGGGCTCGGCAATATTTGATATTTGGGCGGCCGTAACTTTTGATCCCGTGGATGAAATTGCACCAAATTTGGATGGGAGACAGAGGGTACCATAGAGCACACCATGGCGAAGACGGATCTTGAAAAGAGTTGACTAGTTGACAGGGAACGCGCCTCAAAGTTCAGCGACGTGCGGCGGCGTTTCGGAGGATGAGGGATGGATTTCTATGGTTTGGGTAAGTTGATCTGAGGTGAGGACGTGTGGGAGAGGTCATGGGAGGTCTACTAGGGTTTGGGGTGGCGGCTAGGTCAAGAAGAACCAAGAAAAACGTAAAAACCGGCCTCACAGGCATTTATACGAGCAGTTGGCGTGCGCTGCGCAATTCGGGGTGACGTGGCGCATTCTGGTGCGTCGGATCGGAATCAGAGGGCTGTGGTGGCTCGGCGACGTGGCGAACGAGAAGGCGACACGTGGCAGCGCGAGAAGGAGACACGTGGAAAACAGAATCCGAATTGAATTAGTTCTAGAAATTCATTTAATTCAAGAAAAATAGAAAAATTATCAGGAAAATTCCATAAAAATTATATAAAATATTTTGAGCCATTTTGAACTCAAATAAAATATTTTCAATAAAACTTTATATAATTTTTTCCAAATTTTTAATTAATTCCATAAAGGACTTAATTCAAATTAATTCTTTTGAGGCAATAAAAATACCAGAAAAATTCTAGAAAAATTCTAGAAAATATTTTGGGACATTTTGGAACCCAAATAAAATGTTTTCAGAAGAAATTTATTTTCTCTTTTTAAATATTTAATTACTTTAAGTAAAAGGCTTAGTTTAAATTAATTCCGAATAATTCCAAATAAATTCCAACAATTCTGAAAAAAATACAAAGAAAATCCTAGAAGCACAAGGAACCCAAATAAAACTGAATTTAATTTAATTGAGGTTTATATTAGTCAATCTAAATTACTTTGACTTTAGAAAATTCCAGATTAAGCTTTAATTAAGCGAGAAAATTATCGCGAATTTTTGGGGAGCTCAACTTCACAAAATATTTTTGAAAATCCAAATTTTGGGATGTTACAAACCTCCCCCCCTTAACAGAATGTAGTCCCGAGATTCAAGGTATTATAGAAATAGGGTCGAGGAACTCAACTCTTGGGACTTCCTCAAACTTCCATGCAAGCGCTGCTTTGGACAAGGTTACTACGAGCCAATGCTTGATAACATCCAAAATTTGCAGGCTGCTCTTAGTAATAAAATCCTTTTGCAATTCAAGCGGCTCCCATAGGGTCGATTTTACGAGACTAGAAGGCACTTCTTCTGCTGAGATTCTTGAAAGACATTACGCCTATCTTGACATCTCTTGGAAACTCCTTGACAAGCATCCTTGCTTTTGCTTTCGTTGATCTTGGATTTTACGCTTCTCATGAGGCCCGAACAAGCTGCATCGGCAGTGAAACTTACTTGAAATCTCTTTGTCTTGAGCAGAGACTTGAGCGACATTCGGTTTGTCTTGCACTATCTTTGTCGACTTGACTCTCGCGTATTGGCTTGAACTCTATTTCAGCTGGGTATTCCTTCACATTGGACTCAAGCTTCAACTATTCTTGATGTAATGGTATTGGTTTCTGGCGTACTGCTGCGGTAGCTAGAGTAATTCTTCAGGAAGATAATTATCTTGTGTAGTTATTAAACATACACAACAACTATTCCTTCGGATGTGATGGCGCATCCACCTTCTTGACTCAACCATAATGGAATAGACAGTCCTCCGTGTCTCCAACAAACTAAAGTTAACCTGATCACAACTTTATCTCAGGAACACTCTAGCTCCTCTTAACTGATCACATCTCCTACCATGGACCCAAACTGCCTTGAACATGGGCAACTAATTTAACTCCAGGCATAAACATCTCAAGCATTGATTTCCAATATGATAAGCTTTATTAAAAACTTGGTCTTAACAATGGACAAATTAACCATCAGCATTCTATTACTGGCACTTGCAGCATGGCTTCATCTTGAGCGCTTCACAATTCACTTTACGGCGCAAGTGTCTCGGTGGGTGGAGGACTAAGGTTTAAGTGGATAGGTATAACACCTTTTTTTCTGGGACAACTATTGGCAAAGTATCCGGCTCATTGCATCTGAAGCAATGCTTGGCCAGGCATTTGTTGGCTCCCTCTTGACATGGCACTAATCTTGGTAGGATGCAGCTAAGATCGGCGTGATCGCGATGATCACTTCATACGAGTAGTTATTAGCGAGATGTCTGGTGGCGACAAGCAAAGCAAATTCTAGACAATAAGCTTCTTCCTTGCGGACTTTTCTTTGGGGTGGTGTTATGGAAACTCGACCATCGGCGAAACCACGGTGAAGGTGTCTCGAACAAAGTCTAGCGATATATGGCCCGAGTTGTTGAGGCACTCCTTATTTGCTATTGCGGTGATCCTTCTGACGAGCTTTACGGCGCTTGCGGTTGTCCTCCAATTCCTTGCGTTCATCTCTAAGAAAAAGGGTCTTGCTAACGGCTCTTCTTGTTTCAAGCGACTTCTTGAGCAAGTTGCACGTAGTCTTATCACTCACTCTTGGGGTTATAAACTTAACCAAAGAAATTTACGGAATGATCATGGCTTGAAATTGTTTGATCTTCTGTGGGCATTCCTTAACAAAATAACCTAACTCACCACAGTTGTAACATAAATGTTTTGGTCATCGTCTTTGGGTTGATGGGGCATTCTCTAGCCAGTGTCCTCGTTTATCACACAAAAGCAGTTCGGGGTGACCAAGTATCCTTGAGTTCTGAGGTAGGCGGATAGGGTTGACATGTTTCTTCTTCGTTTCTTCACGTGGCATAGCAAGTACGGATGGCAATCCTTCTCTTTTCGCTAACTCTTGAGCAATGACTGCTCGAAAATTTCTCTCGCTGATGCCTAGTCACAGCGGTACTATTGGATCCAGGGGACAGTGAGCTGGACATTGATCTTGGCCTTCACATAGATAGCAGGTGATGTTGTTTATAGGACATTCTCCAGGTTAGTGGCTTCCTTCACAGCTAGAACAATTAATTGCATGTTCATCAGCGGTGTGTCCTATTTACGCCTAGCGGATGCATGTGCGGTCTTGATTGGTTTGGTTGATGACACTTCAAAGAACAACGTCCCGGTATGGTATCGGGTGTGGAGATACCATTCTTCCTTGTCTTACTGTGGTTTCACTGTCTTCTGATGATGTGAAAGGCGGTGGTAAACTCTAACCAAGTGATGGTATGTTCATCCCTAGAGGTGGCGTAGAAACTCTTCCACCAGACTAATGCATTCCTTCTAACTGGCAAGTAGCGTAGGGAACTTTCTCTTTATCTTCACATTGCACCAAAACCAGCTTCTCTTCTATGATGTGAAGCCAAATTTCTACATTTCTGAGAGTGGTTGATCCATCAAACGTGGGCGATCTGGTCTTCATGAACAAGGTAATCTTTGGTGTGAGCGAGTTGCGACTTGGTTGGGGAGGATTGATGTTGGCACCGATAACATTCATCTGTTGCATCATTATGCATAAGCGAGTCTAGCGATGAACAAGCTGATCCAAGTTTTGAATTATCACGGTTGTACGATGGGCAATTCTTGGTCACTATCTGCTTTAGCACTAACACGATAGTAACAAGCCCGAACTAACGTGAAGCGCCCCAAAGTCCTTCTTTGCGATCGATCCTTTCCAGCTGTTGACCACTCGGGGTTTAGGTAAGAGGAATAGCATAGATGAGATTCATGAATCCTAGTGCGAGAGAACAGGTTTAACAAAAACTTATACAAACATTATTAATAACTTGGTATGGTTACTTATCCAAGCCTAAAAGCTCATAGCATATCTTGCACTTTCGACAAACAAGGAAAACCAAATTAACCTAAACACACAATAATCTACCATATAAGAGGTAACTCTTCTATCTTGAAGGCGAGAGCGACTCTCACACATGAGTCTCAGCGGCTACAAAAGCATTAGTTCTTCTAGCCACGGAACACTTCATCGATCCAATTTTCTTGAGTTCGACAATTCTGTCTTCACGATCTTGAGTTAGCGGCGACACCAGCGCTTTCTCCTTAAATGTGAAACAACGATAGCTATTTGGAGTAACTTTCGAGATAAGATCTTCATTTAAAACAACGGGGAAAGATAGAAATTTTCAGCAAGGAGGAAAGAATAGAAGAATAAAACAAGTCAAGAACTTATCATTCTTTCAAGTTAAAATTTTCTTTTAGAAAATAATTTTGAAGTTCTAAAAGCGGCCAATCTTTCTAAGGTCAAGACCTCTGATCCGATATGGCTCTGATACCACCTCTGTCGGGACCGAATGTGCAAATCCGGACCCTCTGTGTATTGCACTAGTCGAGGATCACGCTAGTGCACTGCAGTCTCAACATAGATGAATATCACAATCATACAGCGGAATAATAAAAGTAACACAATTATAAAATATAAACTATTGAACGACCTTAAGATCAACCTTACACATGTGAGGCCTTGACGGCTTCAACTTCAAATAAGTTGCAGCGGAACGAAGAACGTCGGTGAACCCCTTCAATATACCACAAGCATCTGACAGGGTTCGACTCCTAGATAATCGCCTTCTTGCAGAACTTCTCCTTCTTCGAAGACAAAGACTTCTCCTCAACTGGTGATGTGTTGTTAAAGCAAGGGTGAGTACACAACCGTACTCAACAAGTCAAGCACAGAATGCAGTTCTATTACTACATGCATGGCTTATTCCAAAGGAATGGCTGAATGGTTCTTTTGTAATAAAGCGACTTTCACAAATAATCGTAGTAGATAAGCGATAAAACAAGTAATACCAATAATAACTTTATAAACATTCTCAAGTGAAGCATTTCCCATCCTTAACCAAGTTCCATATCACGTTATCCACATTCCCAACCTCGGTTTTATCAAAATCTAACCCTTATTTGTAATCCCGAGCAATGCTCAATCTGGTGAAACACGGCTATTGAATAGTTTTACACTCTGCGAGAGGTTATACACTTTACCCACAAGATATAATCAACTCACCCGTCGGTAGTGAAGCGCCATACAAGAGTATCTTGAATGGCGATCATAACAAAGCCTTTCCAAAGATCCGTCTAAACCAGATCTTGTCGCTAAGGTTTCAACCTTTGGAGGGTGGTTACCACACCAGGGCCCCCTCTTGCGCCATGTGAGTTCTCACCCGCTCCTCCGGGCCCCACACCACCACAGCAGTACCAAAGAATAGATTTCACAGTTTACTCGGCTAGGTCCGTCCCATTCCGGATCTTGTGGTTGTATGAAAGACTTCGGTCAAAGCTTCAAGGTTAAGTCCTTAGTGGCCAGAGGCAAGACTAACAAAAGTTCATCACATCAACATGTCATAATACCGTCGACCGCCCAATTGCCACTCTTGGCCAGGAAACAATCTAAAACCAAATCGACCGCCCAATTGCCACTCTTGGCCCAGGAAACAATCTTGCCACTTGCCTCGGTCTAAATCACTTTCCACCCATTTCTTTACCATACCACGTGCCATCATCAACTCAATAACACATGTCACATTCTCAAAAACCGTTCCATATCTCATTAAGTCAATATTAACTTTAATTTTCCAAAATCATGACAAATCTCGTGGCGGGGCTAAGCACACTACATACGGTCTAATTAACCCATGTTGGCAAATTATTAATGTCAACTATTAACCCACAATCTAGGGTGACAAATGAATCATGGCATACAAATAATAGCGACAATGTGGCAATAACAAGTAGGTTGATTATCTAATCCCAGATTAATTGAAATCGGTTTATTTCAAACTAGCATGCAATAATTTCAAGCGAAATAATTTTAAAAGCTGGGATCAATATGGTCAAAGCACAACTTGCACGGCCCTTGCAATTTTATTATTCTTTACTCTTTATCTTGATCCTTGATCCTCGATCTTCAATCTCCGCTTGCTTGATTCTCGGCTCCTTGGCGACTTGACAACACGTCTAACGATAAACAAACACAAATACAACAAAACTCAAAAGGCAAATCAAGTAAACTCCAAATTAAGAGCGAATAGCATTGGGCTGTGGCTTAGATGAAATTAGGAACTTGAATGGATTAGGTCGATGATTAGACAAAAGAAGCGGCTTTGGAAAATACAGAAGAAAGATTAATGGCGGGAAAGAAGAATAATATTAGAGAATATTTCCTTTGAAGTTGCTATCGAGATTAGACGGAACAATGACATTTGGGCTCTCGATCTATAGGCCGGGTCCATGAAGATCGTTAGTTCACAATGAACTAGCGGATGCTCGAGGTGGCTTTACGTTGGTCGAATAGCACGATCAACCAAAAAGGAAGATAGGTGATAGACTAGGTGCGGCATAAGAATATGTCATATGGCTAATGGTCTATCGACCAAGACCATGAATGAATTCTAGGTTAATGGCGATTAGATTTCAAGGATAAGACAAGGGCGGATGGGATCGACATCACTATGGTTCGTCCAGGAGGTTAGTCTTACATCGGGGCGGAACTTCGACAACGATGAGGCGGTTTAGCGCGAATCTGAGGCTGAACTCAATGTGATGGCTAGTTCACGATAAAGCGATAGAAAAGGTAAGGACATCACATGAGGGCTTTCACTTGCATGCACCCATGCGATGGCGGCGATCTGATGAAACAAAGCGTTAGCGGTGGAGCGTTAGCGGCGGGCGTTAACGGTGGAGCGTTAACGATGAATATGGCGTTAGCGAACACTTATGAGATTACAAGGTGGCGACCATCGGTACAATGGTAGGCGGCGAGGTCATGACATGGCTCATGTTTGATTTGCGATCGTGGGGTACACATGTCGTGTGGCGTGAACAAATTGGACCAAAGGTTAAGTCGGGTTTGGCGAAAGCGATTCAGGATGGATACACTTGGCGGAGGGTAGGATGGGTAGGGTTGGCTCTGCGATTAAAGTTTATCAGGATGGCGAACGAAAGCGAACCGATGCAAAGGACTAAGCGAAAGGCGGCGGGTAGATACTAGATTATGGCTTTGGCGGCAGCAGGAGATCAAATAAACTCAAGGATGGCCAAAACAGTAGGGTATGGACCTCTGGACAGGGTGACATGGTCACGACAATCCAAGATGGTTGGCGGCAAAAAGGCGGCGGCGGCGGCGGCGGCGAGCGAATAAAAAATTTGGAGGATGCAACAGCAAAGGGAAGTATATATCCATCACGTGAAAGCGATGAGGCGAACTCAACAATATAGGCGGTTTGGCGGCGACCCACAGATTGATCACAAGCTGCGATGAGCGGCTCTCGGGCTAATAGATCAAGCGGTCATAACTATTAAAGTACTACATGAAACCTAACCAAATTTTACAGAGAGCTATCTGGGATCATTTGGCACAATATGGCATAAGCGGATCTGAGTTTTACCTTCTGCATCAGCGGGAGCAGCGGCGAAGTTTCAGCCGTCATAGCTTGATCGATCGGGAAAGATTGATTTTCTGCGCAAATCCTGCTAGCAAAACCATGAGTTAGGGTGAGCACAGTGTAGGGGACATCAGAGAGTCTACCATAAAATTTCACGATCAAATTCGCAAAAAGCGAGGAGAAGCGGGCTCGGCAAAATTTGATCTTTGGGCGGCCGTAACTTTTGATCCCGCAGATGAAATTGCACCAAATTTGGATGGGAGACAGAGGTACCATAGAGCACACCATGGCGAAGACGGATCTAGAAAAGAGTCGACGAGTTGACGAGAGCAGCGCCTCAAAGTTCAGCCGAAGCGTCTGGTGGCGTTTGGAGGATGAGGGATGGATTTCTAGGGTTTGGGTAAGTTGATCTGAGCTGAGGACGTGTGGGAGAGGTCATGGGAGGTCTACTAGGGTTTGGGGTGGCGGCTAGGTCAAGAAGAACCAAGAAAAACGCAAAAATCAGCCTCACAGGCATTTATACGAGTAGTTGGCGTGCGCTGCGCATTCGGGGTGACGTGGCGCATTCTGGTGCGTCGGATCGGAATCGGAGGGCTGTGGTGGCTCGGCGACGTGGCCGATTGAGAAGGCGACATGTGGCAACGCGAGAAGGAGACACGTGGAAAACAGAATCCGAATTGAATTAGTTCCAGAAATTCATTTAATTCAAGAAAAATAGTAACATTATCAGGAAAATTCCATAAAAATTATATAAAATATTTTGAGACATTTTGAACTCAAATAAAATATTTTCAATAAAACTTTATATAATTTTTTCCAAATTTTAATTAATTCCATAAAGGACTTAATTCAAATTAATTCTTTTGAGGCAATAAAAATACCAGAAAAATTCTAGAAAAATTCTAGAAAATATTTTGGGACATTTTGGAACCCAAATAAAATGTTTCCAGAAGAAATTTATTTTCTCTTTTGAAATATTTAATTACTTTAAGTAAAAGGCTTAGTTTAAATTAATTCCGAATAATTCCAAATAAATTCCAACAATTCTGAGAAAAATACAAAGAAAATCCTAGAAGCACAAGGAACCCAAATAAAACAGAATTTAATTCAATTGAGGTTTATATTAGTCAATCTAAATTACTTTGACTTTAGAAAATTCGATTAAGCTTTAATTAGCGAAAATTATCGCGAATTTTTGGGGAGCTCAACTTCACAAAATATTTTGAAAACCCAAATTTTGGGATGTTACATTGATACTACGTAACCGCATAGTCGCGAGGATATCGAAGACACCAAAATCCTTGCTGGAAATTAGCTCAGCCATCAACACCGGTAGTCTGGCCTTGCAGTACTCAGCTAACTCTGGTAGTCTTGGGACTCAATGCATTTTTAGGATTTAAATTCTTTCTCGAATGCATGAACTAACAAAAGAACTAATGAGCCATATTATGTGCATTTACAAGTTCAATGCCCAAATCAAGTCCCTCTTAATAATGCGGCTACTATCCTAATAAACCGATCTTTTCCCAACTCGAGATTGGTGAAAAGACTAGAAAATACTTCTAAATTTTATACCTTCACTTCTTTAGCTTCTTTTGTCGTACTCCTTCCATTTTTGTACTTGAAGCCGTCCAACATCTTCAGGGATACATTTATCATGTTTCCAACTTACTTGCACAAACATCGTTAGTCTTTTTGCGTGATTGTCATTAATTATCAAAACCATAACCACATGGGGGCCTAGATGCTTTCAATCTCCTTTTGGTAATTGATGACAATCCTCATAATCGAATTGAAGTAAATTGATATTTAGTGTGAGTGACCAATAGAAATCAATTACTCACATCACGGATTCTTATTTAGCAATATTTTGTCTTTGGAGGACGAAAAGATATTTAAGCGAAAATATTGCTAAATGAGAACAAAACTCCCCTAAAATGTGCCATGGATAAACAATAAAATTTTGCACATTTGTATATGAGTTTATATGACAATGGAGATGATGTTTGTTCAATTGAATTGACATGGCATAATGCAAAACTCATAATAAGGAAGATTTTAGATAAAAAAGAGCCAAAAGATCATAGAAATTAGTTCAAGGCGGAGTTCACAACATATAATCAACAAGGCCAAAAACGACAACATAAATAACCACAAAGAGTTTAAATTTAAATCCAACAACCACATAAGTTAAGCAAGTTAATTACAATAAAATAGATAGATTTGGCGGCTAGCGGACTTCAATTCTTCATTCTTCTCCCCTTTGTCATCAAGAACCAAGGGACCGCCAAAGCGACTACTCCTCACCATCTCCGGGAGCGGGCCGGGTGGCGGATGAGAGACCAAGGATCCCATTGGATGATGGAGGAGGGTGATAGGAAGGAGAACCCTTCGCCATCACGGGCGGCATGTAGGGGTGATGATATGGCGATAGTCATCAAAAGAAGTGCTAAATGTATCCGGTGCTCTCGGACTTCCTCAACCATTTGGCGATTGTTGTCTTGAAGCTCCATAACAAGTGCAAACTGGCCTGCATGTATGATTCTTGATGTGCAAACCCGGCCATCATATCAGAGATGAAGAGTCTCAAGGCTAGCAAGGTAGGCATCAGACCAGGCCTTGTGAGGCTTGAGCTTGGGCTTGGGCTGTTTGCGCCGCTTGAGCTTTTGCAGTGGCTTGCTCGGCAATGTGATGCAACACTTGAGGTGGAACAGCGAGGCTTGTATGGCTTATGAGGGTAGGGGTGGCACCATTATACTGGCAACTCTCGGATTAGTGCCATGATGTAGGAAAGTAAATGGTCTTCCCCTATCCCTAGCGTGAGCCATCTCCCTCACGATGAAGTCTACCACATCAAAATTTTCTTTTGCCATGATCTTCAATGACATTCCAAGCATGGCCTCTCCACGCATCGAAATTGCCACTCTTGGATGAATAGTGACCGAATGATTTTATTTACCATGCTTGGTTGGGTGAAGACGGTGAGTTTCCAATTCGAAAACATGATGATCATAGAACTTCGAAGCTTGCTCTAATGTCAAGGGAGGCTCGTCATGGATTTTAGGATGTCATTTGAAAGATTCCCAAGGCATGCTCAAAATCATCCTTGGAAGCGATGTAGCGGGTAGAGTCGGTCATCGGTGATTTGCTCACAATTTTCGAAACATAAAGCGTTGCATAAAATTGCTTGATGACCTTCTCATGATAATCGTCCTTGTACCAAGGAAGTTGTATAAGCCGCTCCACCAAACAACTCGGGAATACGCAATTCAGGTTGCTCTCGAACATGCTTCCAATGACCAGCGCTAGTTGGTAAAATCCTTCTCGGATATATTTGCTCATACACTTGCGAACAGAGAATGGAACCTTGGATTTGGGGGCGGGCGAGGTTGGAATCTTGATTCGACCTGCGAGCATAATAGTCATCTCCTTTAATTTGAGAAGGATCGTGCCTTCCAATTGGAGGCACCACTTCTTCTTCCTCTGAGCTCTCCTCATTGTCGCTTCGGTCTTAAATCCTTGCCGTTATTTGAGGAAGCGGTGCGGGAATTTCTCTTCTTAGCACGGAAGGCTCGGCGGGACCCTTTCCTTTAGCCCTTGTGGTCCTCATGGCGACATGAAAGAGTTGTCCTTTATCACCTGTCCGAGTCCGGGTGGGAAGCATACGACTCTTAGTCGTCTTCTTCGTACCCTTGCCCCTCCGGAAGGACCGGTTAAGCAATCTTGGTGCGAGGCATGGTCTAAAGAAGATTCAAGGAGTTTTGAGGTGAGTAATGAATATGGATGGGATTTGACATGATAGAAATGAAATGAGTAGACAACAATAGAGTAAAACTCCCTCAAATGGCTCAAAAACGAAGGCACAGGAATGGTCGGCACTACGCTCTTGGAGGCGTAGTACCCAAAATCGGTACTAGCTCTGAGTGGCGATAGTGCCGCCCTGACCGGGAGAATTTGGCGCATTGGGAATGCTTGCGGCAGCGATGAATTAAACTAGGATTAGGGCCTAGGAAATATTAAGGACTTCAATTTTACACCTAATCCTCAAGTATTTTGCCTCAACACACAATTACTCCTTTTAAATCTTCATTCAAACCCTAGATTGCTCAAAAGGATGAAACAAAAGAGAATAGTGGAGATGGTGATACCTTTGGGAGGAGGTCGAAAACTGGAATCAATGGAAGAAATCTCAAAAACGAAGATTTGAGTGAGATGGAAGTTAGGGTTTGAGAGGAGGAGAAAAGGGGCATGGGAATGGAAGAGGAGGTGGTTTGGTTGGGAGAATTGAAGAAAGAAGAAAGGGAAGCGGCAAAAATGAAGTGGCCCCACAATTTTTGATCTGGCGGTACTACCGCTCTGGACCCGATAATACCGCAAATCGGTACTCTCCAATGGTAGTCTTGGGAGGCAGTAGCGAGGGAGAAAGAGGAATTTTGGTGTGAATTTGCTCAATAGTTATACTAGTAATTTTGAGTATATATTAGAACATTTCCAACCAAAAGAAAAACACAAAGCAAAAACTTTAAACACAATTAAATAAGGAATAATTATTTGACTTGTTAGAGTTGAAATACAACATAAGCAACTAGAAGTATGGCAATTCTAGCTCTTTGGGCAAAACTCAAGATGTGCCTTTATTAGATCAATATAGATCGCGATTTTGAATTTTATCAAGCCTTTTGAAACAACTTTGTTTGTTATAAACATAAATAGGTTATAACATGATATAAGTTCCCAAAGATGAGATTTACATAATAATTGATTTTAAATGAAGGTTTGAGAACTCTTTGCACTTTGAAAATCTAAAATAGATTATTTCCAAATAATTTTGACTTATAAGGTCTAGTTTTATCTTTTAAGATATTTATAGCACAATCTTCAATTTTTCACATTTAAGGGATGTGGTGTATGCATGAATTGCATATTACTCCCCTTGATGTGAGACACATCTAAAGAACAAATACTAAATAAAATTCAACAAACAACCAAAAAAGTACACTTAGGCCACATTAGAGATATCAATAACATTCAATTCATTCCTCAATTTACAAAATCTAGCGTCATCCAAGGGTTTAGTGAGTATATCCGCTAATTGATTTTCCGTTCTTATGTGACTAATCTCAATATCCCTTTACTCACATGATCTCTCAAGAAATGGTGGCGAATATCTATGTGCTTGGTTCTTGAGTGTTGGGGGGATTATTGGTTATTTTAACCGGCTTTCATTATCACATAAGAGGCACCTTTTAAATTTTATTCCATAATCCATTAGAGTTTGCCTCATCCATAACAATTGGCCAAACAACTACCGCGGATATATATTAAACTGTGGATAAAGCTACGAATTTTGTTTCTTGGAGAACCATGAAACTAGGGATCTACCTAGCAATTGGCAACTCCGGAGGTGCTTTTTCTATCCACTTTACAACCCGCATAATCCGAATCCGAATATCCAATTAAATCAATTTTGCACCTTTAGGATACCATAAACCTATGTTTGAGGAATGTTTTAAATATCTTAGAATTCTCTTCTGACAACTAAATGGCATTCTTTGGGAGAAAGCAACGAGCACACATGCAAACACTAAACATAATATCGGGCCTCGATGCGGTAAGATAAAGCAAACTACCAATCATGGATCTATAAAGTTTTAAATCTATCGGTTTACCTCCCTCGTTTAAGTCGAGATGCCCGTTTGATGCCATTGAAGTCTTAATCGGCTTTGCGTCCTCCATGCCAAATCTTTTGAGAAGATCCTTTGTGTGCTTGGTTTGACTCACAACGTCCCATTCTTGAGTTGCTTGATTTGAAGTCCAAGGAAGAAACTTAACTCTCCGATCATTGACATTTCAAACTCTCTAGACATCATATCGCCAAACTCTTTGCAAAAATCTTCGTTAGTAGAACCAAAATGATATCAATATATATTTGACATACAAAGAAATCTTCATCAATTATTTTAGTAAAGGTGTAGTATCAACCACCCCAATTTTGAAACCCTTTGAGAGTAGAAAATCTCTAAGTCGCTCATACCATGCTCTAGGTGCTTGTTTGAGTCCATATAAGCTTAGAGGTTTGTAAACATGATTAGGATATTTAGAATTTTCAAAACCGGGAGGTTGTTAAACAAATACTAATTGGATATTTGTCCATTTAAGAATGCACTCTTTACGTCCATTTGAAATAATTTAATGTCAAAACTTGATGCAAATGCGAGCAAGATTCTAATAGCTTCTATCCTTCTCTGGTGCAAATGTTTCACAAAATCTAAACCTTCGACTTGAGTGAAACCTTGCGCCACTAATCTAGCTTTATTTCTAACTACAATACCATTTTCATCTTGTTTATTTGAAAAACCCATTTTGTGCCAATTACATTATGTTCTTTGGGTCTTTACTAATGTCCAAACATCATTACGAGCAAAGTTATTTAATTCATCGTGCATGGCATTTACCCAATCCGGATCACTTAATGCTTCATCTATGTGAGTAGGTTCAAATGAAATCTGAATGAATAATGCTCAAAAAAAAGCGACCGAGATCGAGTTTGAACACCCTTACTCACATCACCCAATATTTGGTCTATTGGGTGATCTTTGGAAGACGTGATGAATCCTTTGAGGCAATGGTTGAATTTGTTGCTCATCATTCTTGTCATCCTCATCATTTGTTGAATTTGACTTGGTGTTGCGGAAGTTGAAGGTTCGACTTGTGTAGATGAAGGTTGATCATGTCTATCCACTTCGGCTTCACATCTCCAATTGGCATGTTCTTTATTGCTTCTCTTAAGCCTTCTTCACCTACATCATTCAAATTTTCTTGCTCTTCTTGAGAGCCATTAGTCTCATCGAACTCAACATCACATGTTTCCTCAACAAACCTTTGTTTTTATTGAAAACTTCGATAAGCATTGCTATTAGAGGAATAACCAAGCAAAAACCTTCATCATAGCGACTTTGAAACTTTGAAGTCGAATACCCTTTTTCAAAATATAACATTTGCAACCAAAAACTCTAAAATAAGAGATGTTTGGCCTTCTTCCAACAAGGAGCTCATAAGAAGTCTTTTTCAAAAGTCGATGCAAATAAAGTCTATTTGTAGCATGACAAGCGGTATTAATGGCTTCGCCAAAAACTATCGGAAGTACCATATTCATCAAGCATTGTTCTTGCTATTTCAATTAATGTCGATTTTTCGTTCCACAACTCCATTTTGTTCGGAGTATAGGTTGCGGAAAGTTAGGTGCTTTATTCAAGTTCATCACAATAATCTTCAATTCTTGTATTTTTGAACTCGGAACCATTATCACTACAATTTTCTTTATTATAAAATCAAATTCGTTTTGAGCCCTTTTGCAAATCTCTTGAAAATATTTGAGGTTTGGATTTATCATCTAAAAAGAAAAAGTATATCTAGAATAATCATCAACAACAACTAAGCAATAAAATTTCCTCCAATGCTCTTATAGGTTGTCGGGCCAAACAAATCCATATGTAAGAGCTCTAATGGTCTAGATGTGGACATGATACTTTTTGAAGGATGAGAACTAGCAACTTGTTTGGCGACAAGCACTTCAAAGTCGATTTTTCTCAAACTTCACATCTTTCAAGCCCACAACTAAATCATTTTTAAATAACTTTTTAAGTTGAATCATTCCAACATGAGCTAGTCTTCTATGCCATAACCATCCTAAAGATGTTTTTGCCATTAAGCAAGTTTGAAGACATGAGTCATTTGAAGTGAAATCAACTAAATACAAATTTCAAATCTAAATCCTTTAAACACTAGCGAATTATCATTTTCTTTTGTAATAACAACATCATTTTTAGAGAATGTGCAAATAAGATCAAGATCACAAATTTGAGCGATGGATAGCAAATTGAAATTTAATGTTTCAACTAATGATACATTTGAAATGGAAAGGTCGTTTGATATAGCAATTTTACCTAAGCCCAAACCTTTCCTTTGCTATTATCCCCAAATGTGATCTTGTCATTTGTCCATTTCGAATCAAAGGTGGTGAACATTTTCGATCGCCGGTCATGTCTTGAGTGCATCCACTATCCAACACCCAATGCCGTCCACGGTCTTGTAGTTTACCTACAAAATAAAATCAAGCCTTTTAGGTACCCAAATTTGTTTGGGTCCTTGGAGGTTAATAACCAAGGTCTTAGGAACCCAAATAGCTTTCTTTCTTTGGCCAAATATTGGAGTTCCAATAAATTTAGCAAATGTTTTACCATTCTTATCCTTTTTGAGTACATAGCAAGAATCATGAACATTATTCTTAGATGCTTTACTCAAGGTACAATCATTGCTAGATGTCCTATTTCATGATATTTATAACAAAATTTACCATTTGATTTAACAAAGCGCGAGCCTTGTTATTTATTCTCTTGTTCCTTTTAGGGACATATCCTAAACCTTTTTTGTTATAGGGCATCTTTGACTACCTAAAATTTTATTTAAGGTGTCCTTACCCTTAAAGCATCTATCTAGACTTTGATTTAGTTTATTTACTTGCATCTTAAGTTCATTATTTTCAACAATTAAATTTTCATGACATGAGCTAGGCTAGAACATGATATATCAATTAAATCATCACATGAAGTAACTATATTTGATTTTTCAACATAGCATGAGTTAATTTCTAGTCTAGACACATCATCAACAATATTGCATTCAATTCCAATGTCATTTGAGGACTTTGAATGATTCTTGACAATGAGAACTTCATGAGCATCCTTTAGCTCCTCATAAGAATTTTTGAGAAAAGAAATTCTTTTCTCAAAACCTTAAATTTCGATTTCTCTTTGCCAAGATATTCATTCAATTCCTCAAGTATATCCATTAATTCATCACATGATAGTTCACTATCTTCATTAGGATTTACCTTAGTTTCTCCTCTAGCCATAAGGCATAAAGGAGTGACGAAGTCTGACAAGCCTCCTTGATGGCGATCAAAAAAGACCCTTTTTCTTTGAAGGAGTCTCTTCTTCGGATGAGTCGAGTCCGAATACTCTTCTTGAATCCACTCCCAATATGAGCTTCACCCTTGCTCCTTTTGGAATTTCTTGAATAGCTTCTTCTTGCCTTGAAAAAATTTCTTCTTCTTAGGTGATTTATCTTTGTCATCCTTCTTCTTAGGGCAATCGAGTCTATGTGTCCCTTTTCATCTCATTCATAACATCGGATATTAGCATACCGGTTAGTGTTAGAATTTTGTCCTTTCTTGTACCTTTGCGAACCTCTAAAGCTCGATCGCCTCTTCATAAATTTCTTCATTCTTCTTACTAGCGCCATCTCCTCCTCGGTGTCCTCATCTTGAGTCTTCATCACTTGACTCGCCTTAGCTTTGAATCGATGTTCTTCTTTTTGGAAGAGCTTTGTTCCAACAATTCTTCCTTATCTTTCTTGTAAAGCTCGTTGGTGATGAGGTTGCAGAAGTCCGGTTGGCGTCATCCTTGGCAATTCAAGAGTTGAAATAAGGTAACCAATGTTTCATACTTCTCGGGAAGAGCCCTAAGCATTTTCCTGACAATATCAACATCACTCAAGGTCATACCAAGACCCTTGAGCTCGTTAATGATATTATTTAATCTAGAATACATTTCATTAATACTCTCACGAGGCAACATAATGAAACTTTCATATTTAACTCTAAGCATATGTAATTTTGCTTCCTTAACGGTGGATGTTCCTTCATGAATTTCGAGAGAGTATTCCGAATTTCATGCGCGGTTTCTAAATTACTTATATGATTAAATTCATCCGCATTTAAGGCACCAAAAATAGCATTCATAGCTTGAGCATTAAGATGAACAAATCTTTCATTTTGTTCGGTTAAAAGCGGGATCACCGGTCTAACATATCCTTCATTAACAATCCTCCATATGTTTGGATTCATAGCCTTAAGGTAGCGGTCATGCGAATTTTCCAATATGCATAGTTAGTGCCATCGAAAAATAGCGCCTTGCCTTTGACACCCCATCACTAGCCATCCTTACTCTTAGGAGGTAAAGCCGAATTAAGAGTCCTCGCTCGATACCACTTGTAAGATCGAGGATGAGCCTAGAGGGGGTGAATAGGCTTTTCTAAAATTTTCTATCACTAATTTCAAGCTTAATGATTTCTAAGAATTAGTAACAATTTTAGCAAACTTAATACTTCAACAATTCTAGAGATCACAAGATGATATCACTACACAAGTATATTAATATCTAAACAAGTAGCACAAGAGAATCAAAATGCTAGAATTGCACAAGCGTAAAGACAAGCAAACCACAAATGATGGACAAGAGAATTTTTCCCGTGGTCTCGGAGACTTGCCGGTCTCCCCTACTCCACGTTGAGGTAGCTTGAATTCCTTCAAGCCGGCTCCACTCGCTTGAGCCTTCCCCGATCACTAGTGATAGCTCTTCCCCGCTCCGGGTAGGCGAGCCGTGCCTTCACAACCGGGCCTTCACACAACCTTCTTTGTGAAGATCACGAGCCTCACGCCTCAAGCCGTCTAGGGGCGGCAACCTCAAGAGTAACAAACTTGGCGTGAGGCTTGAACTCAAGAGTGCAATCAATATGGCTCACTAATGCAATGCACTCACTTGTAGCTCTCCAAAACTCAAGAATCAAGAATTCAATGCTCAAGAGAGTGGAGAGAGTTGCTAGGGCTTACAATGTATTCAATGGAGTCACCAACCTTGCCCTAACGTGAGGGTATTATAACCCCCCCACTCAAACTAACCGTTTTTACTTTTTACGCAATTTGCGCCATGGCGGTACTCAGCCCTCTAAGGGCGTAGTACCGCTTTAAATTAACGGCTAAACGGGCATTTAATGCTGACCGTAGCCGTTCTGACAATTTTCTATATGGCGGTACCGCACCTATCGACGAGAAAAGGATACATCGGAATAAAGCTAGTAGGCATAGGTTTGATATACCGCATTTTGATACCTGTAACAATGATAGTCGGCGAGGATATCGGAGAGACACCAAAAATCTTTCCCTTTGAAATTAGCTACCGCCATCTAATACTTGCGGTAGTCTTGGGACTCAATGCATTTTTGGTTTAAATTCTTTCTCGAATGCATGAACTAACAAAAGAACTAATGAGTCATATTATCGCATTTTACAAGTGCAATGCCCAAATCAAGTCCCTCTTAATAGTCGGCTACTATCCTAATAAACCGATCTTTTTCCCAACTCCGAGATCGGTGAAAAGACTAGAAAATACTTCTAAATTTTATACCTTCACTTCTTTAGCTTCTTTTGTCGTACTCCTTCCATTTTTGTACTTGAAGCTGTCCAACATCTTCAGGGATACATTTATCTTGTTTCCAACTTACTTGCACAAACATCGTTAGTCTTTTTCGTGATTGTCATTACTTATCAAAACCATAACCACATGGGGGCCTAGATGCTTTCAAGTATGAGTTGAGTTATTAAAGAAATCGTTAACAAACACAATATTACCATCCGATTTGAGGTAATGAAGAAGGATTTGAGATCCATACACCGATTGCAGGGGCTTCACCACAAGGTGAGGTAGGGGATCCGGGGGAAGAATGGCATGGGAAGAAAAAGGGCGGCTCGGAGGAATCAAGAAGCGTAGAGGAGAGGGAATCAAGAACTGTAATGGGAATCACTGTAGAGGGAGGAAGGAGACACTCCGATGGGTCCTGACGTCTTGGCGTCGGGGCGACTCGGGAGCGGCGATTCAGAAGAGGTGACTCGGGAAGCGGCAGTGAGACCGGAAAGGCAGGCGACTCGGGGAGAAACCCTAAGCGTGGGGAGATTGGGCTATGTGGGTGTTCTGTGGAGCTAGTGGTGGCCGTTTCCTTCGGTGGGCAGTGGGTGTCCATGTAAGAAGTTTATCGGGCCAATTTAAGTGGGTTTGTAGGCACCGTGTCCACTTTCACCTCTAATACAAGGGGGTTTGCTTGGTGCTCTCTTCGATATAAAAAGGCTGAATCCGGTAATGTTTTGTCTCGAGACTCTCGGTACCTAGGAAAAAAAAATAAAGTAGGTATTTTGTGAGTTCTTGGTAAGAAATCCGATTTATAGTTTTAAAAAAACTTTAACATTATTCTTAGTGAAATCACATCACAAAGAATATTTCCGACATGGTATTCTTCACTCATTAATAAACCAGGAATTAATAATCGCAATGGCGGAACAAATCCGATCTTCCCGGCAGCGTCGTAGATCACCTCGGCCGACGCTATTGTTGCGATGATGGAGAACGGCATCTCTGCTTTGCCTTTGAGCGAGGCATCCGATGGTCGACTCGGAATATCATGATCCGAAGAAGTCGAGGTCGAGCGAGCGCCGTCGCTGAACGGCGTCCTTCTTGGTATAACGATCGCGTTCGGCGGAAGTCGTACCCGTGTCGAGGATATCGTCTGGCGGCTTATCTTTGCATAGTGAACTTGAACGGTCGGCGGGTGTAAACTTGGAGGAGATATGTGAGGATAGTCGGGTCGAGGAGGTCCTTGCTTGTGAACACAGGCGGCACCGGCGGATGTAACCACCGATGTCGGCGGAGGCGAGCTCGGCAAGTAGAAGGCGGGTATGTTGGATTATTTGGGCCAAGTCCACTTAATTGAGATAAATAATTCCTAGAAAATCTCAAAGGCCCACTCATGAGGAGACATATGTGCATACATTAGTCCCATATTGCTTGTGGAGGTGGAGGATGACCAATTTATAAGGGGAGTTCTCTCCACCTTCCTAAAACCATGTGGGAGAAAGGAGAAAGCCCCCTTCGCCTGCTGGCCGGGCAGCGACTAGAGGCGAGGCGGGCGTGTCGAAATCCGGTCCAAGGCCTTGCGTGAAGCAGCTTCCTTTGCGTTTATTCTTTTACTACTCGGAATCTGGCGGGTAGTATGAGATAAGGAATCTATGGAAGTCCGTTGTGCCGTATTAGTCACGTTAGGTCCGTTGCGAGCTATCCTTATATCTGCGACCCGAGTAGGCGTCTGGAAACACAATAGGGTTTTGCCACCTCTCGTTCTCTGGCCTCAGTAGCCTTCTCCATCCGGCGGCGTGCATCGGGATCGGGAGAGCGGTCTCCGGAACCCTTCATCTTGCGATCCTGCACGGGAGAGGCGAATAAGGTTTTGAAGCGCTCCGCGGCGCTCAAGATCTTCACCGGCTCGTCTTCCTTTCTAGCTGGCTGGGCGTCGTGCGGTCTCTGCGGCAGCGGTCATCAACGTCGTCCACGTCAACCTTTGCATCTGCACCGGCTCGCGTCGCATCCTCTTACGTCGTGCGTTCAATCTGTTCTACTCTAAGTGGTTGATTATATCTATCAAGATGATCATGATGTTAAATCTTGTCTAGTGTGTTAAGAGATGCATGCTAGTTTTACGTGATCTTGTTCATGATCTATATTCAAAATTTAATCATGAAACTATCTAATTATTCAACAATCCAAAAACCTTATTGTAGACAATTTCTGGATTATCAAGGGCTGGTTTTTGCCGAGCTGTAGGAGAAATTCTCGGTGTGCACTTTAAGAGGTGGCAAGTCAAGGTCACGCTCTTACGACTATGAATGTATTCTAGGTTAGTAAAGGCAAACTGAAGGTGATCTCTCTGGAACGCGAAGAGTTTCACGGATGCCAATACTCTCTTCGTGGGATGCATTCTTAGCGTTCTTGCCGGCTCGTGTGATGTGTACATGCACATAAGGTTGAAGGTGTTTGGGATACTGCTGACGCCAAGTTGATTGCATCGGATCGGCGATGAAGCGTATGTCATGGAGAACTTTCATGACTATAAGATGGTGATAATCGCTCGTTGTAGAGCAAGCCCATGAGATCTGATGCATTGTCAAGGAACTCGAACTCCTAGAATATGTCTTACGATCCTTTTGTGGCGGTTGCATCATTGCAAAACTACCTCCCTCGTGGAGGAGTTTGACACTACTCTAAAACATAAGAGGACAAAGATATCGATCGAAAACGATGGCGTCCTTGATGTTGAAGAAGGCTCGGGCTAAGTTTCAATGGTAAAGGAGCGAGGGCGATCCAGCGCCAACATGGTTCGGAAGAACTACGGCAAGAACAAAGGAAAAATAAGCCTAACAAGACTACCAACTTCAAGAAGAAGAAGATGAACAAATTGGTACGTCCTGCTTCACATGTGGTGAGTCGGACACTTTTCCAAGGAATGCCCGATCGTGCAGACCGTCGAGGAAAAAAGGCCAACAGTGGACAGAGCGTCAAGAGTCAACACAGATGACCGCTACAATGCGAGGAGGCAGGTATGTAATTTACTACGTATTCTCGATATTCAGTCTTCGGTTGGTGGATTGATCTGGTGCTAACGTTCATGTGTGTTCGACATCAATATGTTCTCTTCTTATCGGTCATTCGGATTCCTCCGTCCGATGGGAATGGGTCACATGCTTCTTCATGGCAGCCGATGGATCTGAAGTTTACTTGGAAAGATCGCGTGAGAGCGTGCGACATGTCCTTCTATCAACAAGAATCTCGTTAGTGGCTCCTTCTATGCGAGATGGGTTTAAGGTAGTGTTAGAGTCCAATAAAGTAGTTGTGTCCAAGCATGGACTATTTATTGTAAAGGCTATGAGTCGGAGGCTTGTTCCGCTTTTCCTTTCGATTTCAATAATAAGTCTGAACCATATATGTGGTAGTGTTAATGATGATCGATTACTTGTGTAACACCCCAATTTTGCTTTTCTTGCATTTAAATGGTATTTTGAATTTTGGGAATTTCTGGAATTTATTTGGATTTATTTTGAATTAAGCCATTTACCAAATTAATTAAATAATAGAAAAGTTAAAATAAAATTTTGCTGAAAATATTTTATTTAAGTCATAAATGTTTTAAAATATTTTTGAGAATTTTTCAGAATTTTTTACGTATTTTTAATGCCCCAAATGAATTATTTGATTTTGGAATTATTTTAATCAAAAAAATTAAAATCCGGATGAATAGTATTCGGAGAATCTTGTCTTGCCAGCTCGGAAAAACCCTAAGCGCCGTAGCCGTCCGATCTTCATCAGCGGTCCATGTCGCGCCCGTCACCCAATCAGAATCATCATTTGGATTCTGCCGCTTGACGTGTGGCCTCGGTTTCCACGCGATTCACGGACGCCGAGGGCACTATTTAAGCGCCGCCTCCGTGGCGTGATCCCACCTTGCCTTTGTTGCCCTAGCCCCATTCGCCGATCGCCTCGCCGCCGAGCTTCCCAGAAAGTTCAAAGCCACCGCAAGTTCTTTGCGTTGTTTAAATGCCGCGGTACTCTCGCCGTCGCCGTGCCACCTCGAACTCCCCTCATCGCCGCGCCGGGCGTTACTTCTTCCGGAAAGTGGGGCCGCGCGCATCGTCGTC
>JAYEVE010001185.1:0-33081 GCA_036346375.1 Guadua angustifolia
AGCAGAGTAAACACTCGAAAATGCGGGTTGCACTCCTCGTGTCAATGGGTCTCATTGGAGCTTGTTTAGCTCGATTTCGCTGGTGTTAATTTCATTCAAACCATGAATTAGAACAAGTGGACTTTATGAAAGTTTGCCCTCGTAAGTGTTGTTAGTCTTCTTGGAGCATGTTTTGGTCGAATTTGGCTTTGATGTTAATTTCATACATATCAAAATCCGGGCAGGTGTATTTTGTGAAAGTTTGCCAAATGGCGAAACACTCAACGTATGGGTTGCCCTCCTCGTGTCCTTAGGTCTCATTGGAGCTTGTTTAAGCTTGATTTAAACTCTGGTGTTAATTTCATTCAAATTGGGACCGAACAAATTGGACTTTATGAAAGTTTGCCCGAGCCGAAACACTCCAGAGACTGCCGGGATTGCCCTCGTAAGTGTTGTTAGTCTTGATGGAGCTTGTTTAGATTGAATTCAACTTTGATGTTAATTTCATATTATCCCAGAGATCCGGAATAGGTGGATTTTATGAAAGTTTGCACTTGAATGAAACTCTCTGAAAATCTGGCAAGAGTTGCACTCCTCATGTCGTCGGTCTCGTTGGAGAGCTTGTTTGGCTCGATTTAACTCTGAGTGTTAATTTCATTCAAATCGAGATCCGAACCGAGTGGACTTTCTGAAAGGTTGCCTGAAGCAAAACACTTGAAGACCTGCCGGATGGTTCTCGTAAGTGTTATTGAGTCTTCATTGGACTCTGTTTACCGGTCGAATTTGCATTGATGTTAATTTCATACATGTCGAGAATCCGAATAAATGGAGTTTGTGAAAGTTTCTTTATGGCCGAAACACTCCGAAAATGCAGGAGTTGCACTCTATGTGTCGCGGTCTCTTTGCCAGCTTGTTTATTTTCGATTTAACTCTGGTGTTAATTTCATTCAAAGCCGGATCCAGAAGAATAGGACTTTATGAAAGTTTGCCCAGACCAGAAACACTCGAAGACACCTTGGATTGCCCTCAATAAGTGTTGTTGATCTTGTTGTAGCTTGTTCCGGTCGAATTAAACTTTGATGTTAATTTCATACATGTCGGGATCCGAATAATTGGATTTTATGAAAGCTTGCCTTAGGGGCCGAAACACTTGAATGTATGCACGGTTGCACTCCTCATGTGTCGCCGGTCTCATTGGAACTCGTTTAAGTTCGAATTTAAGCTCTGGTGTTAATTTCATTCAAACGGGATCAAGACAAGTGGACTTTATGAAGTTTGCTTACTGAAGCGAAACACTCCAGGACACCTGCGGATTGCCCTCGTAAGTGTTGTTAGTCTTGTTGGAGCCCTGTTTGGGTCGAATATTAACTTTGATGTTAATTTCATACATGTCAAGATCCGAATGAGTGGATGTTGTGAAAGCATGCATCGAGATGAAACACTGAAAATATAAGGTTGCACTCTTGTAATATGTAGGTCTCATTGGACTTGTTTATCTCGTTTAAGCTCTGTGTTAATTTTATTCAAGCCGTGATCCAAATAAGTGGACTTTATGAAAGTTTGCCGGCGAAACACTTCCGAAGACACCGGGTTGCTTACGTAAGTGTTGTTAGTCTTGTTGGAGCTTGTTTTACGATTAGCAATTGAAGCTTGATGTTTTTCATACATGTCAAGATCCGAATAGGTGGATTTTGTAAAAGTTTGTTAGAATGAAACACTCGAAAATACCTTGGGTTGCACTCCATCTTTCGGCGGTCTCATTGGAGCTTGTTTCATCGGATTTGAGCTCTGGTGTTAATTTCATTCAAACCGGGATCAGAACAAGTGGACTTTATGAAAGTTTGCCCGAAGCGGCTTGCTCAGAGAAACACTTGGATTGCCCTCGTAATGTGTTGTTAGTCTTGTTAGGAAGCTTGTTTTACGTCGAATTAAGCTTGATGTTAATTTCGCACATTACAAGATCCGAATAAGTGGATTTTGTGAATGTTTGCAGAAGCAAAACACTCCGGAAATGCACCGAGGTTGCACTCCTCGTGTCACTGGTCGTCAATGCAGCTTGTTTGCTCGATTTATTTCTGGTGTTAATATCATTCAAACCGGGATCAGAACAAGTGGACTTTATAAAAAGTCGCTGACGAAACTGTTGAACCTACTTGGGATTGCCCTCGTAAGTGTTGTTGAGTCTTCTTATGAGCTTGTTTCGATTAAGATTAAGCTTTGGTATTGTTCCCTTCCATATCAAGGATCCAATAGATGGATTTTGTGAGGATTTGCTCCGGATGGGTAATATACTCTCACCGATCAACCTTGAGCTCGATACCACTTGATATAACAAGCGGGTTCCGATCTTTTCGATGAAGGTGGGGATAACTTTCGATTTTGGATATGTTGCTATTCTTGCTTGTACTTAAGAACAACCCCATTTTCTACCAAGCAAATCGAAGAACAAGCAAGATCGGTGGACAAGCAAAGCAGGCGCCACAGACCTTGCAGGATGAATCTCACAATCAAGAAGTTGGGGTTAAGAATAAAGTAAAAGCAGATTGCTCTAAGCAAAGTCACCTTGATTACAAGAAATGCTTGATAGCTAAACTTGCAGCAAAATAAAGCTGAAGTCTCTAATGGCCGGTACATCTAGTACTTATAGGTGTTAAGTAGCGAGGGCTGAAACCTAATCCGCCCCTCCTAATGGGCCTTTGGAATACAAGGCTAAAAAGGCCCAGGTTGGAGTGCTCCCAAACGACTTGTCCGATCTGCCGTTACGGAGGTCCGAACCTTCCTTTAATGTTTCTGGACCACTCTGGCACTGTGCAGTAGGGACATAATTCATTTGAAAAGTAGACTTCATGTTCTTTTGAACAAGTACTCATTTGCCTTCACCACCCTCTCCAGGAGTAAGAGAGTTATGGCCTCCTCAAGGAGTTGATGTCCACTGCCGACTCAGGCCAGTGGCCCATCCTTCCATCCTTTCTCCCATGACCATGGAATTCTCTCCACCATTCCTAAGCATAAGAAAATCATCACAGGACTTTAGTAGCATCCCTTCTTGAGAAGAGAATAAAGGGTTTGCTAGGAACAGTATGCCTGATAATTAAGTTGATGGAGCTTGAGCATCAAGTCATTGGTCCTTCTTTGTTCATACATGGTTGTATCATTGGAAATGGTTGTCTCATTGAAAGGGATGTCCTCATCATCCTCCCCTTCTTGCATTTTAGTGGATACTCGACTCCAAGCTCATCCCTCATTCCCGATATATAGTGCGCCAAATCTGAAATGACAAATGTGGGGGCGACCCCAAATACTGTGAGCAACTCAAGTTTATATGCATTATCAGTAATCCTTTCTAGGACTTTGAAAGGTCCATCGAGCCTAAGGCGAGAACTTGAACTTTCTTCGTCGAGGGGAACCTATCTTTCCTCAAGTGAAGCCAAACTAAATCACTGGTTCAAAAAGTGATATGTTTCTTTCCCTTGCTACCAACCAACTTATATTTAGCGTTCATGCCTGCCAATGTTCTCCTTGGTTGTCTCATGTATTTTTATCATAAATTCCTTGCGGTGGTTGGCATCAAAATTCAATTTCTCAGAAGATGGAGGTGGCGGACAAGTCAATAGGAGCATGCAGGCACATAACCATAAACAATCTCAAAAGGGCATTTTTTTGTAGTAGAATGCAGCGGCGATGTAAGCAAACTCAACTTCCAAAGAATGAAACATTCCTCCCACATTTTATGATTCTTTTCAAAAAGCAGCCCTAAGCATGGTGGATAAAGTTCTATTCACAACTTCGGTTTGTCCATCGGTTTGTGGGTGGCAAGTAGTTGAAAATAACAACTTAGTTCCCAATTTAGCCCAAAGATTAAGCCAAAAGTGGCTAAAGATTTTTAAATCACGATCAGAAACTATGGTATTTGGAACACCATGTATGCGAACAATCTCTCGAAAGAACAAATCGGCAACATGTGTTGCATCATCGGATTTTATGACATGGTATGAAGTATGCCATCTTAGAAAATCTATCACAACAACAAAACACTATCCCTCCCCTTCTTTGTTGAGAAAACCTAGAACAAAATCCATGGAAATATCCTCCCATGGTGCACTAAAGACGGTGAAGCATGTACAAACCATGGGGATTAAAAGAGGCGAGACTTAGCTTTTTTGGCCGCGTTGTGCAGTGAGCAACTAATCTCTCACGTCCTTTCTCATATTTTGGCCAAAAAATGCCGAAGCAAGGATGTCCTCCGTCTTCTTGACACCAAATGACCCATCGTCCTCCCCCATAAGCCTCACAGCAATGTGAGCGACGAGACGAATTTAGCTAGAATGCATAACTTGTTAGCTCTAAACACAAACCCATGAGCAAGGAAGTATTTGTTCCAAGTTTTCCCTCTTTGCAATTCAACCTTACATCCTTAAAATCATCATCCAAAGCATATTGTTCTTTGATTGTTTCCAAGCCAAAAATTTTGAAGTCAAGTTGTGAAAGCATGGTGGTAGCGATCTAGACAAAAGCATCGGCTATGACATTTTTCTTTCCTTCTTATGTTTGATGACATAAGGGAAAGACTCAATGAATTCAACCCATTTAGCATGTCTACGGTTCAGGTTTGCTTGACTTGAATGTGTTTGATTCGCAATCGAGAATGTATAACAAATTCTTTGGGCCACAAATAATCTTTATACATGTTTGCAAAGTTCTAACAAGAGCAAATAATTCATTATCATAAGTTGAAGTAATTCAAAGAGTGAGTCACTCAACTTCTCACTAAAATAAACAATCGGTTTGCCTTCTTGCAGCACACACCTGTCAAACCAATCCCACTAGCATCACATTCAAGCTCAAAAGTTTTATTGAAATCTGGAAGTTGGAGCAAAGGGGCATCGTTAACTTATCTTCAGCGTGTTGAAGGCAAGCTCTTGTGGAAGCAGCTTCGTGAATATTGCTCCTTTCTTGGTGAGTTCATCTTGGCGGAACGCAATGGTGCTAAAATCCTTCTAAGCGGCGGTAGAACCAACCGAACCCGAGAAACTCCGCACTTGTGTGACCATCATGAAGAACCGGCCAACTGCGTATAGCATCGACCTTGGCCAATCAACTTCAATTCCACTGATTGTCTACTGCATAGCCAAGAAAGAGACTTTCGAGTCATGCAAAAGGTGCATTTTCTCAAGGTTACCAAATAAGCGTGCATTGCGTAGGGCATCAAAAACAACGCATAAATGATCAATGTGTTCCTCGTGTGAGCTGCTATATATCGAAATGTCATCAAAATATACCACCACAAATTTGCCAATGAAGGGCGTAAAGCTTCATTCATTAATCTCATAAATGTGCTAGGTGCATTGTGAGACTAAAAGGCATGACTAGCCACTCATATAGGCCGAGCCTTTGTTTTAAAGAGCTGATTTTCCATTCATCTCTAACTTCATGCAAATCTTGTTGGTAACCCACTCATAAATCAATTTTGGAGAACACAAATGAGGCGCTCAATTCATCAAGCATATCGTCTAGCCTAGGGATAGGGTGGCGATATCGATTAATGATGTTAATAATCGCTCTACAATCTACACACATGCGCCAAGACCCACCAAAATTAATGCAAAAAAAAGAACTAATGTGTAAAGAACATAGGGATGACAAACTTGTTAGTGGTGTACAACAATCTAAAACCAATGTTCAAGAAAGAAATTCTTTTAAATAAGATTGTTTCCTCACATGATATTGCTTCTGCAGGGCGCTTGTCATTTCTTTGCCTCCTGTTGCCACTAACAGCACTGCGAGGATCATGAGAAGGGAGTCGAGGGCAGACTCCAAATTCAAGAAAAGGGAGGATGATAGGGACATCACCAACATGGATCGACCAAGCGTGGTACCGCTGCCCCTCCTTCCTCTCAGGCTATCCAATGACTACAAGCCTTTTGCTCCATCTTACGTCACAAAATGATCGGCAACTCTTCAGCAACTTTCCCGTGCCAGGAAGGCTAAAATCCAAAAGCTCTGGCTATTCAAGCCCACATCAACAGAACAAGGGCCTCAAGCACACCACCCAGAACAGCCCACAGCGTCAAGGAAGGCCCATATGGAAGCCTAAGATGCCAAAAAGCCGGTTCGGCCATCCAGCAACATACCAACTTCAAATGGGCATAACGGAGGCTCCCGACTCCGTTTTTCAGCGTGCAACCACCGTTTGAAATCTTGAGGAGATAAGCTTTGCAATGGATCTAGCCCCACTTCCAATTCACTCCAGAAGCGATAGGAAAATGCGGAACAATGTCACTGGGCCAGGAATTCAGGTCTTCCATCACCTCACTTTTTGGGCCTATATTGCATGTATCTTAAGGGTTTTGATGGCCACTACTATTTTGGCACCTACTCCTCCCTCCTATGCCACTACTATATATGTGGCCCTTCCACGTTCTTTCACCCGGCAGGTTTTGTTGTGTTTTGGTAGACCCTTGTGCGTCCCTCCAAATGTTGGCGATGTGCCGACTTGACCACCGTGGCAGCAGAACCTCACCCTTGTATCATTGAGATTATTGGATTGGAATTGCTCTCACCTTGTTCTTGCATGTTCCTCGGTTGCAGTGGTACAAAAGAATCGTCGTGTCTTTGATTAGGTTGATCGCCTCGTGTGGTAACGTTCACGATTGCTTGTTCTGCTGATCTTGTGGTTAGTGGCGATCCATCTACGCCGTGCACTATCAAGCCAGAGCGTATCGTTCTCATCGAAGATCGGGGCTGACCAATGCATATCACCATCTTTCTTTGGAACTAAAATCAGGAGACGGCACACATGGACTTAGAGATTCACGCACATAACCTTTGTCAAGTAGTTCTTGTACTTGGCGGCGTATCCATGGTCTCTTCGGGTTGGTTACGTATGGTGCTTTCGATTTGGCAAAAGGCCCACTGGAATGAGGTCAATTTGATGTTCAATCCTCGAATTGGTGGCAGCCCGTGGCACTACAGCTCTGGATACAAATCAGCGTACTCTTTGCAAAAAGGTTAGCGGCAGCGAAGCGGTACCGAAAAAGAGTTCACTCTTAAAGTGCAAACAAGGATTGTCTACAAACCAAAAAGCATAACCAGCAGTACATGCTTGTATCAATTTCATCCAAATCCCAGTTGGTAGCCATGAAACACGATCCTTTCAGCTTGATTTCATTTTTATTGCACAAAGTTCAGTTTGGTGCTTTTTCTTTTTATGCTTGTCAAGTTCTTGAGCAACCACTTGATTTTCACTTTTAGCATCTTTGCTTATTTTTCAGGTTGCTAACTCTAACAATTTCATCTCTCACAATGGCATCGGTGTCATAAGATTTAACACAAGTTTCTTTCCTTTATGCATAAAGAGTATTGATTGGTTTAGACCCGTTATGCAAGGACTCTATATCATATTGCCATGGTGCGCCCTAATAACATAGAACATGCTTAGCGCATAGGCACAACATCACAATCAATGAGAATCATGAAAAGAACCAATTGCAAAAGTCACACTTACCAGCCAGGTTACCTTCTCCTTGCCGCTGCTATTGAGCCATTGAATATAGTAGAGGCATTGGATTGTGTTGGCGTGCTCAATATGAGTTGTCCACCATGTCGTACTAATAGCCAAATTGTTGCGACTTCCCCTCCAATGATTACCGGCAGGATCGCTCATTGATCCACACTTAGTCTGGCGCGAGGGTGTGGGCGTGATTTTATTAGGCCTTCACCATTTGTGCCTTCCAGCACTTTCATTTGCACTGCGAGGCTCCTCCTGCTTTTCAACTTACACGGCCCCAATGAACTCCTTACCATTGTCTTGCACGTCATCTCCTCTGCATTGTTTGCGCAAGGAAGGTATATGTATCTTCATCGAAATCACTTGCGGTACCCACCATCTGATGCGTACAATAAACACACGTTTACTCGAGCAATCCCTAAGGATATGGCCATATCCCCTTGCATTACCAAGCCACTGGATGTCCAGTGTTAAGCTACATGGATGCATGGGAAGAACCGAGGTTCTTGCTTTGTGGTCACTCTTGCCACTGTCCATTAATGTCGGGTGGAGCAAGAAAGAGTTGGCGTGAAGGAAAGGCGTTTATTCTTTGTTTATAGCTTGATGGTTGCGGCTGGCACTGATGGGGTAACATTGGTGTGAGGCGACCAAGAGCTAAACGCGACCTGCGACAATGTTAGTTAAATGTATTCCTCGGCGATCCACATGCTTCTCTTTCCAGCTTTGCAAGCAAGATGAAACAAGCAGTTAAGCGAATTATAATCCATATGCGCTAGAATATCCTGAATTTCTCAGTTGAGCCCACCCATAAACCGAGCCATAGTTGCATCTTCATTTTCACCGAGCCCCACAGCAGCAGCATGCCCATTTGTAGTTCACGATAATATTCCTCTACCGATTTATGCCCTTGTTTTTAGCTACTTGGCTTATGCAAAAAAGATCACGTGCATGATATGATGGAACAAACCTAGCCCTCATAACTCTTTTCAAAGCATCCCAAGTTTGTGGAGTGTATGAGTTGGATTTTTATTGCAATATTCCCTCCACTGGCCGAAGCAAAATCGGAAGAACTTCGCTAGTAGCGGCCCTCACTTTCGTTTGTTTCAGAAAATTATGACAAGCAAATTTTTGATCTCTGATTAACTCCCAAGTGAGATATGCATCGGGATCATATTTACCATCAAAAGGAGGCATGATAAACTTGATCTTACCTAATGAATCATCATTATCACGTGCCTCTGCATGCTGGATAAGGCGATTTTAAGCGGCAATGACATCGTTGAAGATCGGCCAAGTCCTCCATCATCAACCTCGATTATCTGGCTGGCATACTCATCATCATGCTCACTCGCGCAACTCACCATGGATCTATCATTGTGGATGAGAGCATTGCCATCATCTGGGATCGACCCATCTTGTTATTGTCGATCAAGAATGGCAACAAGTGGTGTCTCTTTGCTACTAGTGAGCCATCCATCGCTGCAAACCATTTGTTAGCCTCAATCTGCTGAAGCCTCGAGTTGTCAAGTCTTTCATTAAGTGACCACATACATCCTCCTCAATTCCTACATGCATTGCATGAGGTTCACCTGGCAGCTCAAAGTGTTGGATGATGCTCTTTGTTAGCGATTGAGCTGATTCGTAAGTATCCATCAAGAATCTTCTGCCATTGTTAGTATTAAAAACAGAAAAACTCAAAGTTTTAGGCTGGGACCTAACGAACTATTTATTGTCACGGTGGTGCACTCAAATTCTCTCAAGCACATGCCACAAGCTCTTACAAGTTCTTACCAAGCTTGCAGTGGTATTTAGCGGCCAACCGAAAACGGCAACAAAAGAGTGGAATCGAGCACAAACCTATTCGAGAATTAGAAAATTTGTGGAGTATGGAAATTGGGTGCAAAGGAGACAAAGGTAAGAGGCTGGAACCACGTTAGTCAAGCAAGTTGAATGAGCGTTCAAAGATGGTGCCGTGCTGGTCCTTGAGCCTACTTGAGTGCTAAGAAGAAGCTGTATAGCACAAAAGCGTAGCCACAAACTAGATACCAGCAGGTTACACGAAGAAGATTTCACTTGAGCTAACTTGATCCCCTTTCCTTTGCTCTTTTCTTGCTCTCTTTCTTTCTTTTTTTTCTCTTTTTTTTTGCTATATATATTTTTTTTCGAAACTCAAACTTTAACCTCCACACACAAAGATCGGATCATGCTGTTTGTTACACACACTTTTTTTTTTTAAGATGAGAATTATCCATAAATGGTAAAGATGATCTCTCTCTCTCTACGAACCCGGAGAGAACATTATGATATGTGAAGAAGAGGATTCAGACTGAGAACAAAGCGAAGCGGTAGATAGGTTGGGATAATGTCTTGGTGAGAAATAAAAAAATTCAATTTGTGCCAAGGGGACAGAAGATGAAGCGGTCTAGGGTTTTATATGGCGTGATTGGTGGATGAGCTGGTGGTGCTTGGCGTGGATCTGAGTGATGATGCTTCGATAATTGGTGGAGGTCATGATCAAGGAACTAGTGGTTTTGGTGGCGGAGGCGTGACAGAACTTTGAAACTCCTAAGGTAAGCACTCTGAGACCAGATCAAACTCCAGCCCGTCGAAATTGGCAAAAATTCAACAAGCCAAGAACTCAAGTAAGTAGCGACAAAGCTCAAACTTGTCTTGGGATTTCAGATCTAGCCTATTTTTGGTTTTTCTTTGGGTATGGAGTAAAACAAAGGATGGAAAATACTCTCACCGATCAACCTTGGCCTCGATACCACTTGATATAGCAAAATGGGTTCCCGATCTTTCGATGAAAGTGGGGATAACTTCGATTTGGATATGTTCTGTTCTTGACGTGCCAGAACAACCTGAATTTAACCAAAGTGTCGAAGAACAAAGCAAGATCAGTGGACAAGCAAGCGGCATGACGGACCTTGCCCAAAGGATGAATCTCAATCACGAAGTTGGGGTTACAGATCGAGGTAAAAGCGGATGCTCTAAAGGCAGTCACGCGATTACAAAGATGGAAATGCTGATAGCTAAACTTGCAATAAACAAAAGCCAAGTCTCTAATGGCGGGCTGCATCTAGTACTAATGGATTGTATAGCAGACGAGAAATAAACCTAATCCACCCCTCTAATGGAGCTACTGGAGATACAAATCTAAAAAGGCTTAAGTTTAAATGTCCCAAAGCCCGGCTTGTCGATCTGCGATTCGGAAGTCGAACATTCCTTTTAATGTTTACAGGCCACTCCGGGCATAATCACGAGTGAGGAGATAGATTCACTTTAATGTAGACTTCATGTTCTTGCCCAGACAAAGTACTCATTTGCCTTCACCCCTCCGGGATGAAGTTATAAGCACTCCTCAAGGAGTTGATGTCCTGCCCAGCTCGAGTGATGGTCCCATCCTTCCATCCTTTCTCCCATGACCATGAGAATTCTCTCCGCCATTCCTAAGCATAAGAAAATCATCACCCGGGGCACTTTATTAGCATCCTTCTTGAGAAGAGAGTATGGGTTGTTAGTCTTGTTGGAGCTTGTTTTGGTCGAATTCGCATTGATGTTAATTTCATACATATCAAGATCGAATAGGTGGATTTTGTGAAAGCTTGCACGGAGCGAAACACTCGAAAATGCACGGGTTGCACTCCTCGTGTCGCCGGTCTCATTGGAGCTTGTTTAGCTCGATTTCGCTCTGGTGTTAACTTCATTCAAACGGGATCGAACAAGTGGACATTATGAAAGTTTGCCGAAGCGAAACACTCGAAGACACACGGATTGCCCTCGTAAGTGTTGTTAGTCTTGTTGGAGCTTGTTTTCGGTCGAATTCGCATTGATGTTAATTTCATACATATCAAGATCGAATAGGTGGATTTTGTGAAAGTTTGCACGGGCGAAACACTCGAAAATGCACGGGTTGCACTCCTCGTGTCGCCGGTCTCATTGGAGCTTGTTTAGCTCGATTTCGCTCTGGTGTTAACTTCATTCAAAGGGATCGAACAAGTGGACATTATGAAAGTTTGCCCGGCGAAACACTCAAGACACACGGATTGCCCTCGTAAGTGTTGTTAGTCTTGTTGGAGCTTGTTTTGGTCGAATTCGCATTGATGTTAATTTCATACATATCAAGATCCGAATAGGTGGATTTTGTGAAAGTTTGCAGGAGGCGAAACACTCGAAAATGCACGGGTTGCACTCCTCGTGTCGCCGGTCTCATTGGAGCTTGTTTCGCTCGATTTCGCTCTGGTGTTAACTTCATTCAAAGCGGGATCGAACAAGTGGACATTATGAAAGTTTGCCCGAAGCGAAACACTCGAAGACACCGGATTGCCCTCGTAAGTGTTGTTAGTCTTGTTGGAGCTTGTTTTGGTCGGTCGCATTGATGTTAATTTCATACATATCAAGATCGAATAGGTGGATTTTGTGAAAGCTTGCACGGGCGAAACACTCGAAAATGCACGGGTTGCACTCCTCGTGTCGCCGGTCTCATTGGAGCTTGTTTCGCTCGATTTCGCTCTGGTGTTAACTTCATTCAAACCGGGATCGAACAAGTGGACATTATGAAAGTTTGCCCGAGGCGAAACACTCGAAGACACACGGATTGCCCTCGTAAGTGTTGTTAGTCTTGTTGGAGCTTGTTTTGGTCGAATTCGCATTGATGTTAATTTCATACATATCAAGATCCGAATAGGTGGATTTTGTGAAAGTTTGCACGGGGCGAAACACCCGAAAATGCAGGTTGCACTCCTCGTGTCGCCGGTCTCATTGGAGCTTTTTGCTCGATTTCGCTCTGGTGTTAACTTCATTCAAGCGGGATCGAACAAGTGGACATTATGAAAGTTTGCCCGAAGCGAAACACTCGAAGACACTGCGGATTGCCCTCGTAAGTGTTGTTAGTCTTGTTGGAGCTTGTTTTGGTCGGTCGCATTGATGTTAATTTCATACATATCAAGATCGAATAGGTGGATTTTGTGAAAGCTTGCACGGAGCGAAACACTCCGAAAATGCACGGGTTGCACTCCTCGTGTCGCCGGTCTCATTGGAGCTTGTTTAAGCTCGATTCGCTCTGGTGTTAACTTCATTCAAAGCGGGATCGAACAAGTGGACATTATGAAAGTTTGCCCGGCGAAACACTCGAAGACACACGGATTGCCCTCGTAAGTGTTGTTAGTCTTGTTGGAGCTTGTTTTGGTCGAATTCGCATTGATGTTAATTTCATACATATCAAGATCCGAATAGGTGGATTTTGTGAAAGCTTGCCGGGGGCGAAACACTCGAAAATGCGGGTTGCACTCCTACGTGTCGCCGGTCTCATTGGAGCTTGTTTCGCTCGATTTCGCTCTGGTGTTAACTTCATTCAAACCGGGATCGAACAAGTGGACATTATGAAAGTTTGCCCCGAAGCGAAACACTCCGAAGACACACGGATTGCCCTCGTAAGTGTTGTTAGTCTTGTTGGAGCTTGTTTCGGTCGAATTCGCATTGATGTTAATTTCATACATATCAAGATCCGAATAGGTGGATTTTGTGAAAGTTTGCGGAGCGAAACACTCCGAAAATGCACCGGGTTGCACTCCTACGTGTCGCCGGTCTCATTGGAGCTTGTTTAAGCTCGATTTCGCTCTGGTGTTAACTTCATTCAAAGCGGGATCGAACAAGTGGACATTATGAAAGTTTGCCCGAAGCGAAACACTCGAAGACACGGATTGCCCTCGTAAGTGTTGTTAGTCTTGTTGGAGCTTGTTTTGATCGAATTCGCATTGATGTTAATTTCATACATATCAAGATCGAATAGGTGGATTTGTGAAAGCTTGCCGGGCGAAACACTCGAAAATGCGGGTTGCACTCCTCGTGTCGCCGGTCTCATTGGAGCTTGTTTGGCTCGATTTCGGTCTGGTGTTAACTTCATTCAAATCGGGATCCGAACAAGTGGACATCATGAATGTTTGCCACGAAGCGAAACACTCCGAAGACACTGGACTGCCCTCGTAAGTGTTGTTAGTCTTGTTGGAGCTTGTTTTGGTCGAATTCGCATTGATGTTAATTTCATACATATCAAGATCGAATAGGTGGATTTTGTGAAAGTTTGCGGGCGAAACACTCGAAAATGCACGGGTTGCACTCCTCGTGTCGCCGGTCTCATTGGAGCTTGTTTAAGCTCGATTTAGCTCTGGTGTTAACTTCATTCAAAGCGGGATCGAACAAGTGGACATTATGAAAGTTTGCCCGGCGAAACACTCGAAGACACACGGATTGCCCTCGTAAGTGTTGTTAGTCTTGTTGGAGCTTGTTTTGGTCGAATTCGCATTGATGTTAATTTCATACATATCAAGATCCGAATAGGTGGATTTTGTGAAAGTTTGCACGGGCGAAACACTCCGAAAATGCGGGTTGCACTCCTCGTGTCGCCGGTCTCATTGGAGCTTGTTTAAGCTCGATTTCGCTCTGGTGTTAACTTCATTCAAACCGGGATCGAACAAGTGGACATTATGAAAGTTTGCCCGAGCGAAACACTCGAAGACACGGATTGCCCTCGTAAGTGTTGTTAGTCTTGTTGGAGCTTGTTTTGGTCGAATTCGCATTGATGTTAATTTCATACATATCAAGATCGAATAGGTGGATTTTGTGAAAGCTTGCACGGGCGAAACACTCGAAAATGCACGGGTTGCACTCCTCGTGTCGCCGGTCTCATTGGAGCTTGTTTAAGCTCGATTTAGCTCTGGTGTTAACTTCATTCAAACGGGATCGAACAAGTGGACATTATGAAAGTTTGCCCGGCGAAACACTCCGAAGACACACGGATTGCCCTCGTAAGTGTTGTTAGTCTTGTTGGAGCTTGTTTTGGTCGAATTCGCATTGATGTTAATTTCATACATATCAAGATCGAATAGGTGGATTTTGTGAAAGTTTGCACGGCGAAACACTCGAAAATGCACGGGTTGCACTCCTCGTGTCGCGGTCTCATTGGAGCTTGTTTAGCTCGATTTAGCTCTGGTGTTAACTTCATTCAAGCGGGATCGAACAAGTGGACATTATGAAAGTTTGCCCGGCGAAACACTCGAAGACACCGGATTGCCCTCGTAAGTGTTGTTAGTCTTGTTGGAGCTTGTTTTGGTCGAATTCGCATTGATGTTAATTTCATACATATCAAGATCCGAATAGGTGGATTTTGTGAAAGTTTGCCGGGCGAAACACCGAAAATGCACGGGTTGCACTCCTCGTGTCGCCGGTCTCATTGGAGCTTGTTTAAGCTCGATTTACGCTCTGGTGTTAACTTCATTCAAGCCGGGATCGAACAAGTGGACATTATGAAAGTTTGCCCGGCGAAACACTCGAAGACACCGGATTGCCCTCGTAAGTGTTGTTAGTCTTGTTGGAGCTTGTTTTGGTCGAATTCGCATTGATGTTAATTTCATACATATCAAGATCCGAATAGGTGGATTTTGTGAAAGCTTGCCGGGCGAAACACTCGAAAATGCGGGTTGCACTCCTCGTGTCGCCGGTCTCATTGGAGCTTGTTTAGCTCGATTTCGCTCTGGTGTTAACTTCATTCAAACGGGATCGAACAAGTGGACATTATGAAAGTTTGCCCGAAGCGAAACACTCAGAAGACACCGGATTGCCCTCGTAAGTGTTGTTAGTCTTGTTGGAGCTTGTTTTGGTCGAATTCGCATTGATGTTAATTTCATACATATCAAGATCGAATAGGTGGATTTTGTGAAAGCTTGCGGGCGAAACACTCGAAAATGCGGGTTGCACTCCTCGTGTCGCCGGTCTCATTGGAGCTTGTTTAGCTCGATTTCGCTCTGGTGTTAACTTCATTCAAGCCGGGATCGAACAAGTGGACATTATGAAAGTTTGCCCGGCGAAACACTCGAAGACACGGATTGCCCTCGTAAGTGTTGTTAGTCTTGTTGGAGCTTGTTTTGGTCGAATTCGCATTGATGTTAATTTCATACATATCAAGATCCGAATAGGTGGATTTTGTGAAAGTTTGCACGGCGAAACACTCCGAAAATGCACGGGTTGCACTCCTCGTGTCGCCCGGTCTCATTGGAGCTTGTTTAAGCTCGATTTACGCTCTGGTGTTAACTTCATTCAAACCGGGATCGAACAAGTGGACATTATGAAAGTTTGCCCGAAGCGAAACACTCGAAGACACCGGATTGCCCTCGTAAGTGTTGTTAGTCTTGTTGGAGCTTGTTTTGGTCGAATTCGCATTGATGTTAATTTCATACATATCAAGATCGAATAGGTGGATTTTGTGAAAGCTTGCAGGGAATGAAACACTCGAAAATGCAGGGTTGCACTCCTACGTGTCGCCGGTCTCATTGGAGCTTGTTTACGCTCGATTTCGCTCTGGTGTTAACTTCATTCAAACGGGATCGAACAAGTGGACATTATGAAAGTTTGCCCGAAGCGAAACACTCGAAGACACACGGATTGCCCTCGTAAGTGTTGTTAGTCTTGTTGGAGCTTGTTTTGGTCGAATTCGCATTGATGTTAATTTCATACATATCAAGATCGAATAGGTGGATTTTGTGAAAGCTTGCGGGCGAAACACTCGAAAATGCGGGTTGCACTCCTCGTGTCGCCGGTCTCATTGGAGCTTGTTTCGCTCGATTTAGCTCTGGTGTTAACTTCATTCAAGCGGGATCGAACAAGTGGACATTATGAAAGTTTGCCCGGCGAAACACTCAGAAGACACCGGATTGCCCTCGTAAGTGTTGTTAGTCTTGTTGGAGCTTGTTTTGGTCGAATTCGCATTGATGTTAATTTCATACATATCAAGATCCGAATAGGTGGATTTTGTGAAAGTTTGCACGGGCGAAACACTCCGAAAATGCACGGGTTGCACTCCTCGTGTCGCGGTCTCATTGGAGCTTGTTTCGCTCGATTTAGCTCTGGTGTTAACTTCATTCAAGCGGGATCGAACAAGTGGACATTATGAAAGTTTGCCCGAAGCGAAACACTCAGAAGACACACGGATTGCCCTCGTAAGTGTTGTTAGTCTTGTTGGAGCTTGTTTTGGTCGAATTCGCATTGATGTTAATTTCATACATATCAAGATCGAATAGGTGGATTTTGTGAAAGCTTGCACGGGCGAAACACTCGAAAATGCACGGGTTGCACTCCTACGTGTCGCCGGTCTCATTGGAGCTTGTTTACGCTCGATTTAGCTCTGGTGTTAACTTCATTCAAAGCGGGATCGAACAAGTGGACATTATGAAAGTTTGCCCGGCGAAACACTCAGAAACACACGGATTGCCCTCGTAAGTGTTGTTAGTCTTGTTGGAGCTTGTTTTGATCGAATTCGCATTGATGTTAATTTCATACATATCAAGATCCGAATAGGTGGATTTTGTGAAAGTTTGCAGGGGCGAAACACTCGAAAATGCAGGGTTGCACTCCTCGTGTCGCCGGTCTCATTGGAGCTTGTTTAGCTCGATTTCGCTCTGGTGTTAACTTCATTCAAGCGGGATCGAACAAGTGGACATTATGAAAGTTTGCCCGAAGCGAAACACTCGAAGAGACACGGATTGCCCTCGTAAGTGTTGTTAGTCTTGTTGGAGCTTGTTTTTGGTCGAATTCGCATTGATGTTAATTTCATACATATCAAGATCCGAATAGGTGGATTTGTGAAAGTTTGCAGGCGAAACACTCGAAAATGCACGGGTTGCACTCCTCGTGTCGCCGGTCTCATTGGAGCTTGTTTAGCTCGATTTCGCTCTGGTGTTAACTTCATTCAAGCGGGATCGAACAAGTGGACATTATGAAAGTTTGCCCGGCGAAACACTCGAAGACACACGGATTGCCCTCGTAAGTGTTGTTAGTCTTGTTGGAGCTTGTTTTGGTCGAATTCGCATTGATGTTAATTTCATACATATCAAGATCGAATAGGTGGATTTTGTGAAAGCTTGCCGGGGCGAAACACTCGAAAATGCACGGGTTGCACTCCTCGTGTCGCCGGTCTCATTGGAGCTTGTTTAGCTCGATTTCGCTCTGGTGTTAACTTCATTCAAAGCGGGATCGAACAAGTGGACATTATGAAAGTTTGCCCGAAGCGAAACACTCAAGACACACCGGATTGCCCTCGTAAGTGTTGTTAGTCTTGTTGGAGCTTGTTTTGGTCGAATTCGCATTGATGTTAATTTCATACATATCAAGATCCGAATAGGTGGATTTTGTGAAAGTTTGCGAGGCGAAACACTCCGAAAATGCACGTTGCACTCCTCGTGTCGCCGGTCTCATTGGAGCTTGTTTACGCTCGATTTCGCTCTGGTGTTAACTTCATTCAAAGCGGGATCGAACAAGTGGACATTATGAAAGTTTGCCCGGCGAAACACTCGAAGAAGACACGGATTGCCCTCGTAAGTGTTGTTAGTCTTGTTGGAGCTTGTTTTGGTCGAATTCGCATTGATGTTAATTTCATACATATCAAGATCCGAATAGGTGGATTTTGTGAAAGTTTGCCGGGCGAAACACTCCGAAAATGCGGGTTGCACTCCTCGTGTCGCCGGTCTCATTGGAGCTTGTTTAAGCTCGATTTAGCTCTGGTGTTAACTTCATTCAAGCGGGATCGAACAAGTGGACATTATGAAAGTTTGCCCGGCGAAACACTCGAAGACACCGGATTGCCCTCGTAAGTGTTGTTAGTCTTGTTGGAGCTTGTTTTGGTCGAATTCGCATTGATGTTAATTTCATACATATCAAGATCCGAATAGGTGGATTTTGTGAAAGCTTGCACGGGGCGAAACACTCCGAAAATGCACGGGTTGCACTCCTCGTGTCGCCGGTCTCATTGGAGCTTGTTTAAGCTCGATTTAGCTCTGGTGTTAACTTCATTCAAACCGGGATCGAACAAGTGGACATTATGAAAGTTTGCCCGGCGAAACACTCGAAGACACACGGATTGCCCTCGTAAGTGTTGTTAGTCTTGTTGGAGCTTGTTTGGTCGAATTCGCATTGATGTTAATTTCATACATATCAAGATCCGAATAGGTGGATTTTGTGAAAGTTTGCACGAAGTTTGGCGAAACACTCGAAAATGCACGGGTTGCACTCCTCGTGTCGCCGGTCTCATTGGAGCTTGTTTACGCTCGATTTCGCTCTGGTGTTAACTTCATTCAAGCGGGATCGAACAAGTGGACATTATGAAAGTTTGCCCGAAGCGAAACACTCGAAGACACACGGATTGCCCTCGTAAGTGTTGTTAGTCTTGTTGGAGCTTGTTTTGGTCGAATTCGCATTGATGTTAATTTCATACATATCAAGATCGAATAGGTGGATTTTGTGAAAGTTTGCAGGGCGAAACACTCGAAAATGCAGGGTTGCACTCCTCGTGTCGCCGGTCTCATTGGAGCTTGTTTCGCTCGATTTCGCTCTGGTGTTAACTTCATTCAAGCGGGATCGAACAAGTGGACATTATGAAAGTTTGCCCGGCGAAACACTCAGAAGACACGGATTGCCCTCGTAAGTGTTGTTAGTCTTGTTGGAGCTTGTTTTGATCGAATTCGCATTGATGTTAATTTCATACATATCAAGATCCGAATAGGTGGATTTTGTGAAAGTTTGCGGGCGAAACACTCGAAAATGCGGGTTGCACTCCTCGTGTCGCCGGTCTCATTGGAGCTTGTTTAAGCTCGATTTAGCTCTGGTGTTAACTTCATTCAAAGCGGGATCGAACAAGTGGACATTATGAAAGTTTGCCCGGCGAAACACTCGAAGACACACGGATTGCCCTCGTAAGTGTTGTTAGTCTTGTTGGAGCTTGTTTTGATCGAATTCGCATTGATGTTAATTTCATACATATCAAGATCGAATAGGTGGATTTTGTGAAAGTTTGCACGGGCGAAACACTCGAAAATGCACGGGTTGCACTCCTACGTGTCGCCGGTCTCATTGGAGCTTGTTTAGCTCGATTTCGCTCTGGTGTTAACTTCATTCAAGCGGGATCGAACAAGTGGACATTATGAAAGTTTGCCCGAGCGAAACACTCAAGAAGACACCGGATTGCCCTCGTAAGTGTTGTTAGTCTTGTTGGAGCTTGTTTTGATCGAATTCGCATTGATGTTAATTTCATACATATCAAGATCCGAATAGGTGGATTTTGTGAAAGTTTGCCGGGCGAAACACTCGAAAAATGCGGGTTGCACTCCTCGTGTCGCCGGTCTCATTGGAGCTTGTTTAGCTCGATTTAGCTCTGGTGTTAACTTCATTCAAGCGGGATCGAACAAGTGGACATTATGAAAGTTTGCCCGAAGCGAAACACTCGAAGACACCGGATTGCCCTCGTAAGTGTTGTTAGTCTTGTTGGAGCTTGTTTGGTCGAATTCGCATTGATGTTAATTTCATACATATCAAGATCCGAATAGGTGGATTTTGTGAAAGTTTGCACGGGCGAAACACTCGAAAATGCGGGTTGCACTCCTCGTGTCGCCGGTCTCATTGGAGCTTGTTTCGCTCGATTTCGCTCTGGTGTTAACTTCATTCAAGCGGGATCGAACAAGTGGACATTATGAAAGTTTGCCCAAGCGAAACACTCGAAGACACACGGATTGCCCTCGTAAGTGTTGTTAGTCTTGTTGGAGCTTGTTTTGGTCGAATTCGCATTGATGTTAATTTCATACATATCAAGATCCGAATAGGTGGATTTTGTGAAAGTTTGCCGGGGCGAAACACCGAAAATGCACCGGGTTGCACTCCTCGTGTCGCCGGTCTCATTGGAGCTTGTTAAGCTCGATTTCGCTCTGGTGTTAACTTCATTCAAAGCGGGATCGAACAAGTGGACATTATGAAAGTTTGCCCGGCGAAACACTCGAAGACACACGGATTGCCCTCGTAAGTGTTGTTAGTCTTGTTGGAGCTTGTTTGGTCGAATTCGCATTGATGTTAATTTCATACATATCAAGATCCGAATAGGTGGATTTTGTGAAAGCTTGCACGGCGAAACACTCGAAAATGCGGGTTGCACTCCTCGTGTCGCCGGTCTCATTGGAGCTTGTTTAAGCTCGATTTAGCTCTGGTGTTAACTTCATTCAAGCGGGATCGAACAAGTGGACATTATGAAAGTTTGCCCGGCGAAACACTCGAAGACACCGGATTGCCCTCGTAAGTGTTGTTAGTCTTGTTGGAGCTTGTTTTGGTCGAATTCGCATTGATGTTAATTTCATACATATCAAGATCGAATAGGTGGATTTTGTGAAAGCTTGCACGGGCGAAACACTCGAAAATGCAGGGTTGCACTCCTCGTGTCGCCGGTCTCATTGGAGCTTGTTTAGCTCGATTTACGCTCTGGTGTTAACTTCATTCAAGCGGGATCGAACAAGTGGACATTATGAAAGTTTGCCCGAAGCGAAACACTCGAAGACACACGGATTGCCCTCGTAAGTGTTGTTAGTCTTGTTGGAGCTTGTTTTGGTCGAATTCGCATTGATGTTAATTTCATACATATCAAGATCCGAATAGGTGGATTTTGTGAAAGTTTGCACGGGCGAAACACTCCGAAAATGCTGCCGGGTTGCACTCCTCGTGTCGCCGGTCTCATTGGAGCTTGTTTAAGCTCGATTTCGCTCTGGTGTTAACTTCATTCAAGCGGGATCGAACAAGTGGACATTATGAAAGTTTGCCCGAAGCGAAACACTCGAAGACACACGGATTGCCCTCGTAAGTGTTGTTAGTCTTGTTGGAGCTTGTTTGGATCGAATTCGCATTGATGTTAATTTCATACATATCAAGATCCGAATAGGTGGATTTTGTGAAAGCTTGCACGGGCGAAACACTCGAAAATGCACGGGTTGCACTCCTCGTGTCGCCGGTCTCATTGGAGCTTGTTTTCGCTCGATTTCGCTCTGGTGTTAACTTCATTCAAGCGGGATCGAACAAGTGGACATTATGAAAGTTTGCCCGAAGCGAAACACTCGAAGAACACACCGGATTGCCCTCGTAAGTGTTGTTAGTCTTGTTGGAGCTTGTTTTGGTCGAATTCGCATTGATGTTAATTTCATACATATCAAGATCCGAATAGGTGGATTTTGTGAAAGTTTGCCGGGCGAAACACTCGAAAATGCACCGGGTTGCACTCCTCGTGTCGCCGGTCTCATTGGAGCTTGTTTAGCTCGATTTAGCTCTGGTGTTAACTTCATTCAAGCGGGATCGAACAAGTGGACATTATGAAAGTTTGCCCGAAGCGAAACACTCGAAGACACACGGATTGCCCTCGTAAGTGTTGTTAGTCTTGTTGGAGCTTGTTTTGATCGAATTCGCATTGATGTTAATTTCATACATATCAAGATCGAATAGGTGGATTTTGTGAAAGTTTGCAGGAGGCGAAACACTCCGAAAATGCACCGGGTTGCACTCCTCGTGTCGCGGTCTCATTGGAGCTTGTTTAAGCTCGATTTCGCTCTGGTGTTAACTTCATTCAAGCGGGATCGAACAAGTGGACATTATGAAAGTTTGCCCGGCGAAACACTCGAAGACACACCGGATTGCCCTCGTAAGTGTTGTTAGTCTTGTTGGAGCTTGTTTTGGTCGAATTCGCATTGATGTTAATTTCATACATATCAAGATCCGAATAGGTGGATTTTGTGAAAGCTTGCACGGGCGAAACACTCCGAAAATGCTGCGGGTTGCACTCCTCGTGTCGCCGGTCTCATTGGAGCTTGTTTAAGCTCGATTTAGCTCTGGTGTTAACTTCATTCAAAGCGGGATCGAACAAGTGGACATTATGAAAGTTTGCCCAAGCGAAACACTCAGAAGACACGGATTGCCCTCGTAAGTGTTGTTAGTCTTGTTGGAGCTTGTTTTGGTCGAATTCGCATTGATGTTAATTTCATACATATCAAGATCGAATAGGTGGATTTTGTGAAAGTTTGCGGGGGCGAAACACTCCGAAAATGCACGGGTTGCACTCCTCGTGTCGCCGGTCTCATTGGAGCTTGTTTAGCTCGATTTCGCTCTGGTGTTAACTTCATTCAAAGCGGGATCGAACAAGTGGACATTATGAAAGTTTGCCCGAAGCGAAACACTCAGAAGACACACGGATTGCCCTCGTAAGTGTTGTTAGTCTTGTTGGAGCTTGTTTGGTCGAATTCGCATTGATGTTAATTTCATACATATCAAGATCGAATAGGTGGATTTTGTGAAAGTTTGCACGGGCGAAACACCGAAAATGCACGGGTTGCACTCCTCGTGTCGCCGGTCTCATTGGAGCTTGTTTAAGCTCGATTTAGCTCTGGTGTTAACTTCATTCAAACGGGATCGAACAAGTGGACATTATGAAAGTTTGCCCGGCGAAACACTCGAAGACACCGGATTGCCCTCGTAAGTGTTGTTAGTCTTGTTGGAGCTTGTTTTTCGAATCGAATTGATGTTAATTTCATACATATCAAGATCGAATAGGTGGATTTTGTGAAAGTTTGCCGGGCGAAACACTCGAAAATGCAGGGTTGCACTCCTCGTGTCGCCGGTCTCATTGGAGCTTGTTTAGCTCGATTTACGCTTTGGTGTTAATTTCATACATCGAACAAGTGGACATTATGAGTTTGCCCGAATAGGTGGATTGCCCTTTGTTGTTAGTCTTGTTGGAGCTTGTTTGGTCGAATCGCATTGATGTTAATTTCATACATATCAAGATCGAATAGGTGGATTTTGTGAAAGTTTGCAGGGAAATGCGAAACACTCGAAAATGCAGGGTTGCACTCCTCGTGTCGCCGGTCTCATTGGAGCTTGTTTAGCTCGATTTAGCTCTGGTGTTAACTTCATTCAAACCGGGATCGAACAAGTGGACATTATGAAAGTTTGCCGGCGAAACACTCGAAGACACACGGATTGCCCTCGTAAGTGTTGTTAGTCTTGTTGGAGCTTGTTTTGATCGAATTCGCATTGATGTTAATTTCATACATATCAAGATCCGAATAGGTGGATTTTGTGAAAGTTTGCACGGGCGAAACACTCCGAAAATGCACCGGTTGCACTCCTCGTGTCGCCGGTCTCATTGGAGCTTGTTTAGCTCGATTTAGCTCTGGTGTTAACTTCATTCAAGCGGGATCGAACAAGTGGACATTATGAAAGTTTGCCCGGCGAAACACTCCGAAGACACACCGGATTGCCCTCGTAAGTGTTGTTAGTCTTGTTGGAGCTTGTTTTCTGTCGAATTCGCATTGATGTTAATTTCATACATATCAAGATCGAATAGGTGGATTTTGTGAAAGTTTGCACGGAGCGAAACACTCGAAAATGCACGGGTTGCACTCCTCGTGTCGCGGTCTCATTGGAGCTTGTTAAGCTCGATTTACGCTCTGGTGTTAACTTCATTCAAGCGGGATCGAACAAGTGGACATTATGAAAGTTTGCCCGGCGAAACACTCAGAAGACACAGGATTGCCCTCGTAAGTGTTGTTAGTCTTGTTGGAGCTTGTTTTGATCGAATTCGCATTGATGTTAATTTCATACATATCAAGATCGAATAGGTGGATTTTGTGAAAGTTTGCACGGGCGAAACACTCGAAAATGCACGGGTTGCACTCCTCGTGTCGCCGGTCTCATTGGAGCTTGTTTTCGCTCGATTTACGCTCTGGTGTTAACTTCATTCAAGCGGGATCGAACAAGTGGACATTATGAAAGTTTGCCCGAGCGAAACACTCGAAGACACCGGATTGCCCTCGTAAGTGTTGTTAGTCTTGTTGGAGCTTGTTTGGTCGAATTCGCATTGATGTTAATTTCATACATATCAAGATCCGAATAGGTGGATTTTGTGAAAGTTTGCTTGGGGCGAAACACTCGAAAATGCTGCGGGTTGCACTCCTCGTGTCGCCGGTCTCATTGGAGCTTGTTTAGCTCGATTTAGCTCTGGTGTTAACTTCATTCAAGCGGGATCGAACAAGTGGACATTATGAAAGTTTGCCCGAAGCGAAACACTCGAAGACACACGGATTGCCCTCGTAAGTGTTGTTAGTCTTGTTGGAGCTTGTTTTGGTCGGTCGCATTGATGTTAATTTCATACATATCAAGATCCGAATAGGTGGATTTTGTGAAAGTTTGCACGGGCGAAACACTCCGAAAATGCACCGGGTTGCACTCCTCGTGTCGCCGGTCTCATTGGAGCTTGTTTAGCTCGATTTCGCTCTGGTGTTAACTTCATTCAAGCGGGATCGAACAAGTGGACATTATGAAAGTTTGCCCGGCGAAACACTCGAAGACACACGGATTGCCCTCGTAAGTGTTGTTAGTCTTGTTGGAGCTTGTTTGGTCGAATTCGCATTGATGTTAATTTCATACATATCAAGATCGAATAGGTGGATTTTGTGAAAGTTTGCACGAGGCGAAACACTCCGAAAATGCACGGGTTGCACTCCTACGTGTCGCCGGTCTCATTGGAGCTTGTTTAAGCTCGATTTAGCTCTGGTGTTAACTTCATTCAAACGGGATCGAACAAGTGGACATTATGAAAGTTTGCCGGCAACTGCAATGCGGTTAAAGCAACCTCGCGCAGCGATTCCATTCCGACCTCGTTTAAGCGGTACAATCTCGGTGTTAACACAAGAGCTTGCAAGAACAACGGGAAGGAATGCACAATCTCGGAGTTTATTGAGTAGATGGTGGAATACAAGAACATGCTGCATAAGCGGCGTTGTTTGTAGTTTCAAAATGGTCTAAAAAAGTCCCCTTCACAAAGGGGTGCCTTCTACATATAAGAGAGATAGGTGGATTTTGACTCCCAGTTGCGATCGAGGGGTGCCAAGCCTTCCTGACGTGGGAATCGAAGATACTTTCGTGAGCTTGACAAATCTTGTACGCCAGCAGATTTGCAAGTGCAACAACCTGCAGCTTGAGTTAGCCCAACCTCCGTTGTCCACTCAAGCAAGTCAAGCGGAATACAATCCTGGCTGCAATCACAAGGAGCTTGCAAGAACAACGGGAAGGAATGCACAATCTAGGAGATAATTCAGCCTATGGCTAGAACCTCAAGACAATGCATATAGCGGAGTTCAAGAAAATAGCCAAAAGCTCTAACATATGAGAATGCTGCCTATATATAGAGAGAGGGAAGACAAGAAAGAAATGGAGAAGTGTCGGTGCTGATCAGGAGGCGTTTTTACATGGCATTAACCCAATATTGATTGTGCCAACACTAATTGGAACAAATTTACGGTTGCCATATTAATTGATGATGATAACTCTGCTGCTCAAGATGAATTGTGCATGGGGCCAGATCCATTTGAAAGCTTGATGAGACAAGCTTTCAAAGCTGTGGTCGAACACTCCAATTGGATTTAAGATGCAGTTTCTGCACATTTTTTCTCCGGAGTCCTTGGAAACCGGAGGCCTTCATTGCATTCATTGCATTCATCTTGCATGTTGACTTGTCCATAGTTCTGTTCTCTTGGTCTTCTCCTTTGGCCACTGCAAGGTTCATACGAGAACAATCAAATTACATGCATTAGGTGGCAACTGATTCTCACATAGTAATATAATTCTTACTCTTAGGAAGCGAGTTCACTTTGTTGATTGATTTGTTTAGCTCGGGCATGTTTTATTGGTCCTTGGAAATGATTTGTGAATTCTTGGACAGCAACAAATGATGAAAATGATGATCTTGCTGTCATGCCCGTATCATCCTCCTTCTTCAAGAAAAGCCGTCCTCGGCTTTTGATAAAGTGAAAAGTGCACTAAAGGGAGAGAACAATGTGTATGCATGATATATGTATTTGTCATCTATTTTGACACTTCTTTTTGTTAGCACATAGATTTTACAAGATTATTTTATACATAGCAAAGCATTTATTCACATCATTCCCTTCTCATGAGAAAAAGTCGTCCCCGACTTTTGTGAGCACATATCACATTACACAAGGGTTCCACACTCTAATCGCATTACTTTGATTAGTAGCAAGCAAGTCCAAAGTATCATGTGAGCTAGAGTAGAACAAGTTTCTATTCAAGAAGAAGTAATTTCATTTCTTTCCATGTCAACAACATTATTGAGGGGTTCTTGTGTTTTGAAATCGGGAAGCTTACGTCACATATAATGCAAATTTGATGAACAAGAAACATGTTATCGACACCATATTCTCCAATTAAATTAAACTTGTATCCATAAGTGCGGAAACTAGCTAGTGAAGAAAATTCAGCAACTTTCTCACTAACATAAGTTATCTCAACGAGTTCATCAAACATCATGATATAGCACAAAATAGCATCATTGGAAATTTTGGTGCCAACATCTTCACAAGTAATCAATTCACACTCGTAAATTAAAAGGATAAAAATCAGAATGTGGAATTGGCGATTTGCACATGAGTGTTCTCGGACTTGGTGTGCTCGATCAATTTTCATATCAACACCATTTTGTTACCTTTTAGTCCTCCTCGGTAATGATGTTTGTGTTATAGGATCTAACAATGGAATAACAAGTGTGACTTCTCCAACCATACCTACTATCTCCTTGTCTTCAATGTCAATTGGTATATGTTGTTCATCGATCAACTCCTCTTGTATTTCTGTTGCACATGAAAAAGAGACAACACTAAGTAGAGGTTAGTGTGTTAGGTTTAGGAATTTTGCCCCATTTCCATCAACAACCTCTCTCATTTCTTGTGCCATTTCATTTACAATCTGAATATGGATATCGCTCTCATACTCTCAAGGGTTTTGGTTCATTTGAACTACATTCAATCGTGGGCTAGCAATGCGCATTTGCCATCAACCATGACCTTCTCCTCTATACACATGTACCAAAGGAACAACACACTTTAACGTTTTGGTGAAGGAAAGTCCCATACTCGACCTTCTCACCAATTCTCATCTTATGCTGAAATTTGGGTTCACCTTGCTCCTTAATTATTTTCTCCTCTTCAATTGCACAATCCACAAGATCAAGCATGCTTTTAAAATACTTATGTCCAAGTGCAGTGACGATCTTGTAATTCAAGCCCTCTTTGAAGCGTGCCTTCTTCGTATTGTAGAGGTGATACACATTGCGTCGCATTGCACAACTCAACTCATTGAAATAATCATGGACACATCTGCAACCTTGTTTGATGCTTGCTAAGTGGTGAAAGCGACTCTTGCTCATAATAAATTGGTACAAATTCTTTTCTCATTATGCCCCTTCAAAATCAACCCACGATGTAATGAGGCTCTTTAGAAAAGTTGATTCCACCAACTATAAGCATAATCTTCAAAGCGCATAGTGGCTCGCATAACACTTCTTTATCTTTGGGAAGGTTAGAAGAAATTTGAACACCTTGTCCATTTTGTTGTTCCCCACTCAAGGTATTCCTCGGGATCATTGCTTCCATAGAATGGAAGATCAATCGTTCATAACATTGCCATGATTAGTGCAAACACGATACAAAAAAAACAGCTAGTATATGCGAAATATATGTGAAATCACTCATCCTCACTTATCCTTACCACCGAAGTTCTTACTCACCTTTTTCTTTGATTGATAGAGAGTTCACACTTGAGTAGTGAGGCAAAACAAAATGAGGTTAAGCGAACTCAAAGCTGAGATTAAAGCCTACAAGATTTTATTTGTGGAGCTTGGTAGGAAAATGTATATGCCCTACACAATCTGAATTCTCGATATAGTCTCGTTAAGTAGTTATCCAAATGAGAACACAATGTCTAGTTGCTGAACACAAGATATGAAGAGATGAACAATGACAACTCTGCACATAAGGATAATGGAACCAAATGCAATCAAAGGGATGAGCTAGAACAAGATATAAGACATCACAAAATAGCTCAATTGCAATGGTTATGGAAAGACACTAGCTGGCTGCAATTGATGAACTAGGGCACAGATTGCACAACAGAATGAGTTTCTCTGCTTGATTGCAAATATTTTTTTTTGGAAAGTTTTCTTCTTCTCCTTTTGTTTTTTATTTTGTTTAAGCGGCCAGGCTTTTCTTTTCTTCTTTTTATTCTCACACAACTAAGAACTCGACCTGGAACAACTTTTCTTTTCTTCTCTTTTTTTGATTTCTTGCAACGCTGAGATCAAGATAAATGAGTGCAGCCTAAAGAACAGATTAGCTAGTCTTGATGGGTTCAAAGTATTAAGCATAAAGGAGAAAGGCTATCAATGGAGATCTGACCAATTTTCGGAACTAGACGGCGGCAAGGTCAAGTCTAAGTTTGACCAAATTCTAAGAAGAATTAGCAAAAAGTTCTCTATAACAAAGTTCTAGAGAATTTCATAATCTTTGAACAAGTACAAGAACACAAAGATCCGAGTTAGTATGTGGGAGTTATGGCCAAAATACTACACTGGACAGATTGGAAGAAAAAGTGGCCTTGAAGGAAGGCGAACAGTTTTTCAGCAACAAATACGATTCTATGGATAAAAACTTAGCAAAAGCACTGCAAGAATAACAGATTGGAGACTAAGGTTCAATATTTTTTGTGAGGCAAGTTTTCAGATTAGGAAAGAAAATACAAATCCAACACAAGGGATGATATTTTTTGTGCAGCAATTTTGGAATGGAATATGGTGAAGTAAATCTACAACTAGGGATAAAGATTCTCCGTGACAAGCAGAGACTCGATACCAAATGATCGAGGGTGCGGGCCTTCACGGCGTAGAATCAAAGATACACATGAAACTTCAGACCGAAGTTAGTGTGGCCAATATTGCAGCTATGCAACAACACGCAACAGGGTTCGCGTAACCTCCGCAAAGATGATTCCACTCAACCACGTCAAGCGGATACAATCCTCGCTGCAATCACAAGAGCTTGCAAGAACAACGGAAGAATGCACAATCTCGAGTTTATTGATCGGTATGGCTAGAATACCCAAGAACATGCATATAAGCGAGATCTGTTTGTAGTTTCAAATGGTCAAAAAGCCCCTTAACAAAGGGGTGCCTTCTACATATATAGAAGAGAGGAGAGGAAGAAAAAAAGTGTCGAGTCTTTGGACAAGCTCGTTAGCAACCATTAAGCCAAAGACAAGACATAATGGTGGCGCGGCACCCAACACATTGGAATCTGTTTCTGGTCTCCATATTAAGCTGATGATATCTTACGTGCTCCGAATGAATTATTGCGGTGGGTTGGATCCATTTAAAAGCTGAAGACAAGCTTTCAAGCTTTGTGGTCAAACACTTGATTGGACTTTTTGCATTATCTTTCTATAGACATTTTTCTCGGGCTGGTCCTTTGGAGGCCGAGGGCAGAGTTTCATTGCATTCACATCTTGCATGTTGACTTGTCCATGGTTCTCTTGGTCTTCCTAAGTTCACATATTCATACTGAGAATAATCAAATTACATGCATTAGGTTGCATTTGATTATCACAAGTAATATAATTCTTACTAAGGCAGAGTTCACTGTTGATTGATTTGTTTAGCTTGGGCATGTTTTATTGGTCCTTGAAATGATTTTTGAATTCTTGGGCAGCAACAAAATGAAAATGATGTAGTCTTGCTGTGTCGATTAATTTCATTCAAACCAGGATCCGATCATGCTTTATGTATCGAGCGAAACACTCAGAAGACCGGATTGCCCTCGTAAGTGTTGTTAGTCTTGTTGGAGCTTGTTTTCGATCGAATTCGCTTTGATGTTAATTTCATACATATCAAGATCCAAATAGGTGGATTTTGTGAAATTTGCACCCTAATGAAACACTCGAAAATGCAGGGTTGCACTCGTGTCATTGGTCTCATTGGAGCTTGTTTCGGCTCGATTTTTCTCTGGTGTTAATTTCATTCAAGGCGGGATCCGAACAAGTGGACTTTATGAAAGTTTGCCCCGAAGCGAAACACTCCGAAGGCACACCGGATTGCCCTCGTAAGTGTTGTTAGTCTTGTTGGAGCTTGTTTGATCGAATTCCATTGATTGTTAATTTCATACATATCAAGATCCGAATAAGGGGATTTGTGAAATTTTGCAGGAGGCGAAACACTCGAAAATGCACCGTGGTTGCACTCCTATGTGTCGTGGTCTCATTGGAGCTTGTTTACGCTTCGATTTAGCTCTGGTGTTAATTTCATTCAAGCGGGATCCGAACAAGTGGACTTTATGAAAGTTTGCTGAGCGAAACACTCGAAGACACTGGGATTGCCCTCGTAAGTGTTGTTAGTCTTGTTGGAGCTTGTTTCGGTCGAATCGCATTGATGTTAATTTCATACATATCAAGATCGAATAGGTGGATTTTGTGAAGCTTGCGCGAAACAAAAATGCAGTACGGGTTGCACTCCTCGTGTCGTAATCGGCTTGTCATTGGAGCTTGTTTCGCTCGGTTTATTTCTGGTGTTAACTTCATTCAATCCGGGATCGAACAAGTGGACTTATGAAAGTTTGCCCACGGGCGAAACACTCAGAAGACACCGGATTGCCCTCGTAAGTGTTGTTAGTCTTGTTGGAGCTTGTTTGGTCGAATTAAACATTGATGTTAATTTCATACATATCAAGATCCAGAATAGGTGGATTTTGTGAAGCTTGCTTGCGGGACAAACACTCGAAAATACGGTTGCACTCCGTATGTCGCTGGTCTCATTGGAGCTTGTTTGCTTCGATTTACGCTCTGGTGTTAATTTCATTCAAACTGGGATCGAACAAGTGGACTTTATGAAAGTTTGCCCTGGCGAAACACTCACGAAACACTGCGGATTGCCCTCGTAAGTGTTGTTAGTCTTGTTGGAGCTTGTTTTGATTCGAATTCATTTTGATGTTAATTTCATACATATCAAGATCCGAATAGGTGGATTTTGTGAAACTTGCAGGGCCGAAACACTCCGAAAATGCAGGGTTGCACTCTCGTTGTCTGCTACAGCCGGCTCTCTCATTGGAGCTTGTTTCACTCGATTTCGCTCTGGTGTTAATTTCATTCAAGCGGGATCGAACAAGTGGACTTTATGAAAGTTTGCCCCCGCGAAACACTCAGAAGACACGGATTGCCCTCGTAAGTGTTGTTAGTCTTGTTGGAGCTTGTTTGATTCGAAATAACTTTGATGTTAATTTCATACATATCAAGATCCAGATAGGTGGATCTTGTGAAAGTTTGCACATGTGAAACACTCCGAAAATGCCAGGTTGCACTCCTCGTGTGCCGGTCTCATTGGAGCTTGTTTCGCTCGATTTAAGCTCTGGTGTTAACTTCATTCAAGCGGGATCGAACAAGTGGACTTTATGAAAGTTTGCCCGAAGAAACACTCGAAGACACAGGATTGCCCTCGTAAGTGTTGTTAGTCTTGTTGGAGCTTGTTTTTGGTCGAATTAAGCATTGATGTTAATTTCATACATATCAAGATCCGAATAGGTGGATTTTGTGAAAGTTTGCAGGGCGAAACACTCCTAAAATGCAGGGTTGCACTCCTCGTGTCGCTGGTCTCATTGGAGCTTGTTTCGCTCGATTTAGCTCTGGTGTTAACTTCATTCAAGCCGGGATCGAACAAGTGGACTTTATGAAAGTTTGCCCGGCGAAACACTCAGAAGACACACCGGGATTGCCCTCGTAAGTGTTTATTAGTCTTGTTGGAGCTTGTTTGGTCGAATTCGCATTGATGTTAATTTCATACATATCAAGATCCGAATAGGTGGATTTTGTGAAGCTTGCGGGAGGCGAAACACTCCTAAAATACCTGGGTTGCACTCCTACGTGTATTCGGTCTCATTGGAGCTTGTTTAGCTCGATTTAGCTCTGGTGTTAACTTCATTCAATCAGGGATCGAACAAGTGGACATTATGAAAGTTTGCCCTAAAGCGAAACACTCGAAGACACACGGATTGCCCTCGTAAGTGTTGTTAGTCTTGTTGGAGCTTGTTTTTAAATCGAATTAAGCTTTGATGTTAATTTCATACATATCAAGATCCAAATAGGTGGATTTGTGAAAGTTTGCCGAAGCAAAACACTCGAAAATGCAGGGTTGCACTCCTCACGTGTCGGCGGTCTCATTGGAGCTTGTTTAGCTCGATTTAGCTCTGGTGTTAATTTCATTCAAAGCGGGATCGAACAAGTGGACTTTATGAAAGTTTGCCCGAAGCGAAACACTCGAAGACACTGCGGATTGCCCTCGTAAGTGTTGTTAGTCTTGTTGGAGCTTGTTTTTGGTCGAATTCGCATTGATGTTAATTTCATACATATCAAGATCCGAATAGGTGGATTTTGTAAAGCTTGCTTAGGGCGAAACCTTCGAAAATGCTGGGGTTGCACTCCTCGATGTCGCTGGTCTCATTGGAGCTTGTTTCGCTCGATTTACTCTGGTGTTAACTTCATTCAAACCGGGATCCGAACAAGTGGACATTATGAAAGTTTGCCCCGAAGCGAAACACTCCGAAGACACACCGGATTGCCCTCGTAAGTGTTGTTAGTCTTGTTGGAGCTTGTTTTCGGTCGAATTCGCTTTGATGTTAATTTCATACATATCAAGATCCGAATAGGTGGATTTTGTGAAAGTTTGCACCGGAGCGAAACACCCCGAAAATGCACCGGGTTGCACTCCTACGTGTCGCCGGTCTCATTGGAGCTTGTTTAAGCTCGATTTAGCTCTGGTGTTAACTTCATTCAAAGCGGGATCGAACAAGTGGACTTTATGAAAGTTTGCCCGAAGCGAAACACTCAGAAGACACACGGATTGCCCTCGTAAG
>JAYEVE010001364.1:0-27157 GCA_036346375.1 Guadua angustifolia
TAAAGCTTGGCTTTTGGTTGTGATATGAATGGTGTAAACATGTGAGTGCTAGCTATCGATCCAGGACTAGTAGGTAATCACATGGAGTTCCTGCTCTCGGAATGGGGCCTCACAAAGATTGGTATCGTGAGCCTAATGACTCAGAGGAAACTCGAGCTAAAAATTTTAAGGTAACTAGTAAGGAATATGAAGATATAAAATTTCAATAACTTAAAGCCGCCCCTACTAATAATGAAATTTAGCATAGTTGCTAATTTTCTTATTTGTAGCTTCTCAACTATCTCGTTCTTATGGTTAATAATATTATGTTCATGTCTTTGTAGATGGTTCGTTATGTCCCATGTCACGAGTCCACGGTTCCTCGAAGCTTTAAATGATGGGCTTTTGCACTACTTCTTCGGAAGAGTGCCATTATCGTGGTCATCCACGTTATGTGGTGTTCTGCATACTTAAGTTCAGAAACTAAGGAGTACGCCACTCGGGTGTTTATTCCCCCTAGGCCGGTCTTCAATGAAGGGGAAAAGTGTTTTGAGGGATACGGCTCTTCGATCGACGCATCGATGAATGAAGCCGTGATATCGTGCAAGGGTTCGGATTAGGCCAGATGCTTCCCGATTTAAGTCCCAAGTATTTCTATCTTCCCGTAGGCCTCTTATTGGGAGCAATGTGTATGGGGATCCCTGGAGTGCGTAATCGTGGTCTTAGAGTTATGGTGGACTTTGTGAATAGATTGGATGGGCATTATGTTCAATTGGCGCAGGAGCTTCTAGAGATGCAGAGGCGTGTGGCGTTTCTGGAAACTCACCTGGCCGTAGGAGTAGCCCGTGGTACAGTTTCTCCGGCCGTGTTGAGTATTGGAGAGTCACAGATTCCAGCTGCTAGTCGTCCTCCATCGACTTCTTATGTCGATACTCTGGAGTGCATCGTGGGGCTAGGATGTCCAATTTAGGAAGTTGTCCCCGACTTGTGAATGACAAGGGTATAAATCCAAAGAGCACTCAGCACCTATCGGCCCAAGTTCTCAGCTTGTTCAAAGCGCAAGGAGTGCACCTTAAGGCTTTTGAAAGAGCAAAGGACTATGCTTAATCCTCTACTCGACCTCCGTGAAGAAGTGGAAGGGTGTCAGTTGGGGTAGAAATGTAGGAAGTAGAATGAAAGTGGAAGTTGTAAGCCCTTTTGTAATGTTGTGTAAAATAGGATGAAGGTAGCAGTAGCTTTTGTAAGTGTGAAGCGCTCAGAACTTAAGATTATGTAAAGTGATAATAGTAATGCTAATGGTTTGTGTGTGTCATTTGTTCCGTAGCCAATACTTATTACTACTTGCTCTCGCACTTTAATCTTTCGGGATGGCGATTCTCGTTAATTGGGCAAGGTTAGTTAGAGTTTGGCCAAGATTTGGGGCGCAGAAGAAAACCAAACCATGTTTACTATCAGATCGAAATTCACGTGGTTTTAATGTGCAAGCGCATGCTACTACCATTCTCATGAGGCCATGTGTTGCGCCAACAGTGAAGCATTGCTATCCCCTCGTGAGCCAAGGTTCAAGAAGGTGAAGGAAGTTGATGAGGAAGATCTGTCGTGCTCATGGGTTAGACATAAATAACTACATCCCACACAACAAAATCACTTAAGCCCAAGAGTTCGGAGGATCGAAATAGGCGGGAGTACTTTACGCAGGTGCTTAGCCTTCGGTCTTGGTGGCGCCTCCTTCTAGTCCATCTAGCTCAGGGAGTAGTCAGGATAGGATCCACCACCTCCTCATCCTTGATTGGTGGCGGTGGAATAGCTCTAAGTAATTCCGACTAGTAGATGAAGCAATCCTAATCCTGCATGTTAGTATCAAGTGAAGTAGTTAGAATGTAAAAGCACTCTATGTATATGTGCGCATTAGGTAATCAAGATGTGTATTTTGCAAGTAATGTATGATCGCTGTTATGATTTTTGGATGTGTGTTGTGATCTCGGAATGTGTGTCAGATGCATAAATACTAAAGGATTTTCTCGCTAATGGTAATCGCATTAGTAAAATTTTCGGCGAGATGATCCTCAGATCTTGTGTTCTTCTCGATATGTTGTACTAAAAGAATAGAAAAATTTCAGGATGAGGTCGACGAGGTCGTTAAGTCGATCCTTAGGATCATGGAGGATCCGGATACTCAGACTCTAAGGGTGGGTGTCCCAACTCCTCCTCAACCAAACCCTCAAAGACCCAATGCATGGAGCCTCATCCTCCCAAAGCGGCTAGAAGTGATCCTCCCGCTCCTAAGGGAACCCAACATCCCGGTTCGAGAACAATTGCCAGGGGAGCCTACCATGGCACAAGTTCTCGCACTAATAGAACAAGGTCGGCAAACCGACACTTTGATACTCCAACAAATGGCTCAAACCTTGGCTGCACTAGGCGCAAATCGTGGGGAAATGGAGGACCGCCACCAGCCTGTCAATGAATTCTTGAGACTCCAACCCTCAGATTCTCATCGTCGCCTCAACCATTAGAAGCCGATGATTGGTTGCGCATGAGAGAGCAAGCTAACTATTGCACAATGTGATGAGAGGAGAAGGTGTTATATGCTTCATATCGCCTACAAGGAGCCGCGCCATTTGGTGGGAGAGTTATCGCAGCTTCTACCAGAGGGTTACGTGGTGTTATGGCCGGAGTTTAAGGCGGCTTTTCATTGCACTCCATATTCCGACCAAAGGTCATTGAGGTGAAGAAGAAATAATTTCGAATTAAAGCAAGGCAAAGATGTCGGTAATGGAGTATTTGCATCATTTTAATCACTTGTCAAGATATGCTACCTATGAAGTGGCCGATGAAGCTAGAAAGATTGAGAGATTCAGAGAACACTTGAATGAGGAAATTAAGTGTGCATCGATAGCACAAGATATTCATGACTTCTTACCTTGGTGGACAAAGCAGTTGAGAGTGGAACAGGAAGCAAGGAAGTACTAGAGAGTAGGAAGCGAATGGATAGCGCAGAAAACCGGCGGCTCTAGTCAATTTAGATCGCAGTGGGCCATCGATTTAATGTTCGCGACCACCATTCCAAGTGCAGCGTCAGTAGCTGCAAACTCCTCAAGCTCAGCGTGGTCGTGAGTCGAACTCAGACATCACACCAAGAAGGCAACTGTCTGCCCACCTCAAAGAAACAAGGGCGCCGAGTGGTGCTCGTAGTGCACCTAACGCCACTTGCTTTCATTGCAATGAGCGAGACACTATGCAAATTCTTGTCCCAAGAAGAAGGCAAGACAGACTCGGGGAGACCACTAGGGGCGGTAAGACAAAGAAGGCCAAAGGCCGACTCCATCACCAAAGACAAGGGAATAGTGTTGGGCGCTTGCATCATGTCACCGCCGAGGAAGCTCAAGATGCACTGATGTTGTGCTAGGTACGCCCCCGCATAATTAACTTCAAAGCAAGAGTACTTTTTGATTCCGGGGCTTTCATTCATTTGTTTCCAAGAAGTTCTCGAGCAAAATCATTTGGAAGTTTCTCTTTACCGCTTGTATGATTATTCAGCCTCCCGAGCTACTACTAGAACTAAGAAGTTTTGTCCTAAAGTCTGGATAACCATAAAAGGGGTACCATTTTGTGCTGACTCGATCATAATAGATATGACAGGCTAGACGTCATTTTAGGCATGGATCGTTAGCTGCATAAGGGTTGCATAGATTGTGCTAATAGATCTATAACCTCATAAACCAAGATGGTATTCATGTAGAGTTCTCATCGCTTGTCAAATCTCTAAATCACCAACCAGTCTTGTGTTCTACATCCAATCCTAAGCTATATCTAGTGCCAAAGGCAAGTGAATACCCCGATGTTTTTCCCGCCGAATTATCGGAATGCCTCCTGATCGCGATATGGAGTTTGTAATTGATGTTGCTGCCGAACGGCACCCATCTCAAAGCATCCATATCGTGATGCCACCGATGAGTTGATGAATTAAAGAAGCAAATTGATGAACAATTACAAAGGATTTATTCGCCCAAGTGTGTCACCATGGGGAAGTCCTCGCTCGCTTCAGAGAAAAGAAGGACGAGGTCTCATGGATGTGTGTAGACTATCGTGTTTCTAAATGAGGTCACAGCTTAAAAATAAATATCCCTTCCCTAATCGATGATTTGTTTGATCAACTGAATGGGGCTCAAGTCTTTTCAAAATTGACCTAAGGTTGGGATACTTTCGCTAAAGATCGACCTTCGATATTCCAAAGACCGCCTTCACTACTGCTATGACCGTATGAATACACAAAGGATGTCTTTTGGTCTTACAAATGCTCCAAATCAGCTTTTATGAATTTGATGAATAAAATCTTCATGGAATATTTGGACAAATTCAGAGTGGTCTTTATTGATGATATTCTCATCTATTCCAAGAATGAAGAAGATCATATGCAACATTTGCACCGGTTTTTGAGAAACCGAGAGAAAATAAACTTTATGCCAAATTTGAAAAATGTGAGTTTCGCTAAAAGAAATTGCATTTCTGGGCATGTCTTATCCGGAGAAGGAGTAGCAAGAGACCGTGTAAAGTTCAAACAAAGGTTGAATTGGAAAAGACCACAATGATCACTAAGATTCGAGTTTTCCGAATGGCCGGTATTATCGCCGATTTATTGAAATTTTTCAAAGATTGCAAGGCCATTAACTCAACTCTTGAAAAGGAAAAGAAATTTGTATGGATCATTGACAGAAACAAGTTTTAAGGAATCAAGAAGAGATTAACAACCGCCCTAGTATTGGTGATGCCCGATATCCATAAGAAATTTGAAGTGTATCGTGACGCTTCACATCATGGATTAGGTGTGTGTTAATGCAAGAAGGAAGGGTTGTCGCTATGCATCTCGCAACTTCGCCTCATGAGCAAAATTATCCCACACATGATCTTGAGTTAGCTATCAGTAGTTCATGCTCTCAAGATTTGGCACTACCTTATTGGAAACAGAATCAAGTCTATATGCACACAAAAGCCTCAAGTATTTCTTCACTCAACCAGATTTAAACTTAAGGCAAAGAAGGTGGCTAGAGATAATTAAAGACTATGATCTCGGCATTCATTACCATCCCGAAAAGCCAACGTGGTAGCCGATGCTCTTAGTCTCAAACTCTATTGTACTTGGATTTCGATCAACTGAAGTTAGTACAGAGTTTCAAAACTCGAACTCAATCTAGTTGAAGAGGGTTTTGTAGCAGACTTAAAGTCCAACCAACTCTTAGAAATCAAATAAAACTGGACAACTTGAAGATGAAGTTATAATGAAGGTTCAACAAAGAATCGAAAGAAGGCCAAGAATCTGAGTATACCGAGAGTATGGATGGGATAATTCTACGAGGAACTCGAATTTATGTGCCAAACAATTCAAATCAAGAAATTGATTCTTTCGAGGTTCATGAGTCGCTTTGTCCATTCATCCCGAAGTACAAAGATGTATCAGATCTAAGAAGAGAATATTGGTGGCCTAATATGAAAAAGGATATAGCTGAATATGTGGCTAGGTGTGACATTTGTCGTACGAAGTTAAAGTTTAACATCGGCCCAAAGCAGACTCCTTCAACCATTGCAAATTCCGTAGTGGAAATGGGATGATATCAGTATGGACTTCATTACTGGTCTACCCTGAACTCAGAAAGGGAATGATTCAATTTGGGTAATTATAGATCGATTAACCAAAGTGGCACATTTCATTCCAATTAACTACCTATTCGGAGACAAGCTTGTCGAACTGCACATTAGCAATATTGTGCGCCTACATGGAGTACCAAAACGATTGTATCCGATCGTGGATCACAATTCACATCTCGCTTTTTGGGAAAAATTGCATAGTTTGTCGGGAACCAAATTAGCTTTCAGCTTCGCCTATCATCCTCAAACCGATGGGCAAACCGAAGGACAAATCAAATCCTTGAGGATATGTTGCGAGCCCTGTGTTATCCTATAGCACTAATTGGGAGAAGTGTCTCGCTATGAATTTTCATATAATAACAGTTTTCAAACAAGTCTCTAATGTCCCCATTTGAAGCCTCTTTATGGCGTAAAATGCCTGACACCCCTTTTCCTGGTCCGGGTTGGAGAAAGGAAATTCTTTGGTCCAGATTTAATTCAAGAAGCCCAAGAGCATGTAGATCTAATCAAGTCGATTGAGGGAGGCTCACTCGCCGTAAAAGTTATGCCGATAATCGCCGGCGTGACTTAAGTTTCAAGTTGGAGACCTTGTTTATCTTAAAGTCTCCACTTCGTGGTGTTCACCGATTTCAGATTCGGGAAAATTAGCACCGCGATATGTTGGGCCATATCGGATTTTGGAGAAAATGGGAGAAAAGGCGATCGATTAGAACTTCCACCCTGGCTGGCTAGTGTTCACAATGTTTTTCATGTATCTCAACTTAGAAAGTGTCTTCGCTTTCCATCCGAACTCACTCAAATTGAAGAACTTGATCTCAGAACCTGATTTGACCTAATGAGAACATCCAATCAAGATTCTCAAGAAGCTTGAGCGCCATACTGCAACAAATCTCACAAGATGGTGAAGGTTCAAAGGAGCAACCATCTCAAGAAGAAGCAACGTGGGAACGCGAAGATCGCTTTAGAGAAGAATATCCTAATTTCTTTCTTTAGACTCCACCAAATCTCGGGCCGAGATTTTGTAAGGGGGTAGATCTCAGAACATCCTCGAAATTTTAAACAAGCTGAAATAGCCTCGCATAACTAGTATTTGCATTTGCTATAAAGTCTTGCCGAGTACAAGTTGTACTCATTCTTGCTATCAACTTTGGTCTGTATGAAGTCCCAAAGTGAAGTGCCGTAATAGCGCTGCTCAAGTAGGTCTCGGGAGTTCGCCGATGATTTCTTCTAGGGTGTTTGCCTAGTCAGATGCCTGTGGGGTTTTGGTTTGGGCATGCTACCAGGCTTTTGGACCTTAAGTTGCCTATTATCTTCCGCTCTTTTTTATTTCGGCTTGTAACTAATGTTTGTATAATTAACATCTTCTGTAAGTTGTATAATTAAAGCTTGGCTTTTGGTTGTGATATGAATGGTGTAAACATGTGAGTGCTAGCTACTGATCCAGGGACTAGTACGGTAATCACATGGAGTTCCTGTTCCTCGGAATGGGGCCTCACATCCGTCAACCGGGTTGGCCTCGACCTTCGTGGTCGGGGCATCTCCGGCTCCCTCTTCCATGAAGTCTTGGCTGTCTTCGGCATGACCTTCCACGCCGCCCCAAACAAAGCGTACGACCGACAATGGGTTCGCTTCACCGCTGATGGTCGGGACGACTGCCATGAGGCACGACTTGGGTAGCCTCTCCTCAGGGTCGAGGCGCCTGGCATCATCTTCATAATGTGCCTTTGGCGGGCTGGCATTAGCTTCGGCGGCCACGGTGTTGTCAGCGTCATCTTCATCGGCCGTGGGCGAAACCTTGTCCTCGACCGGGTCATCAAGCCTTTGCTCGGACTCACCGGCCACGACCTAGCTTCGTGGGTCTGTGGGGGCACGGCTTTGGCCTGCCTGCCGGCGGGGCACCAGCTTGTAGGAGGCTTCATCCTCCTCTTCGAACTCGGACTCGCTCTGAACGACAGTCATTGTCAAGATGGATAAGTTTTGAGCTTGAGCGCTCAAGGTCTGCGACAAGGAGCGACCGCTAAGCTAAAGGCAGAAAGGATACCGTGCAATTGAAGGGATGATGGTGTACCTGAGTTAATAGCCTCCGCTTCGAAGGGGGCTGGCGAGGATCTTGGTGTCCCGAGGGTGAGGGGGCATTCCTCCTTCGGGTGCCCCGAGCTGGAGACCTCGAAGCTCGCGGTGGCTCCGGGTTGCCCACAGCAGAAGACTTGGGGCTCCGAGGTCGGGGCCCTTGGGTCGTTTGGGGGCTCGAAGTCCTAGCGGCGGCCGCAACTCTTTACTGCTGCAAGAAGAAAGATATGTCAGAGGGTGAAGAGGCACGCACAAGAGCTTGGGGGCTCGACCAGGGGAAATCTTACCGTTGCACGGTCACCCCATTTGAGGTGTTGTTTCTTCGGACCCCTGCCGCCTGCTCCGTCTGGGGGTAACCGCTCTCTCGCCTTTTTGCCCTTGTTCGCCCCGGGCAATGGCAGGATCCTCTTTGCCGTTCGGAACAACTCTTCGTGGTCTTGTGGCGCATTTAGAAGATCAGAAGAAAGCCCTAAGCTTACACGAGCTAAGTCTTAACCCGAATTGATTCTTACTCTCGGCCCGACGCAGCACATTCTTCGACAGGTCGTTGTTCGGACCCGAATATGCAATCCGACCTCTGTATATCTGACTAGTCCAGATCACGCTTAGTGCACACAGCTCAACATTAGTGAATATCACAATCATACACAACGATATAAGATAAAAGACATAATATATTAAATATTACTAGCTTGTATGACCTTATGGTCAACTTATTTAACAATGCCTCACAAGGTCAATAACCAATTGAACTGCTGAATGAATGAAGATGTAGGTAACCCTTAGTATACCACAGTAACCGACAAGGCTCGCACCCTAAACATTCGCCCCTTCGTGGTACACCTTCTTCACCGATGATTTTGTAGGCAAGGGTGAGTACACCAACACGTACTCAACAAGTTGTGCATGTAATGCATTTCTATTATAGCTATATGCGTGCTTATTCCAAAGGAAGGCTTATGGTTCATAAGCGGTGAAGCAAAGATTTGAAACACATACATAATGTAGATTGAAAAGACAAGAAACAAATAATAACAAGTAAATAGATTCAGTGATTCTCAAATAAACCAAGTTCTCCATCCTAAATCAAGTTCTATTATCCACATAGCATCCTGCCATCCCATCCAGTTGACAAGTTTTAATTAACTACCCTTGATCAGAATCCTTAGTTGACCAAGGCAAGACTAACCAAAAGTTCATCAACATGTCATAAAACCAAATGCGACCGCCCAATTGCCACTCTTGGCCCACCAAACCAAATGCGACAGCCCAATTGCCACTCTTGGCCCACCAAACAAAATGCGACCGCCCAATTGCCAGTCTTGGCCCACCAAACCAAATGCGACCGCCCAGTTGCCACTCTTGGCCCACCAGAAAACAATCTTGCCACTTGCCTCAGTCTAAATTATTTTTCCCATCCCAGTTGATTACCAAACATCACGTGCTCTTCACAAATCAACATTGTTGCGTGACTCCGCTGTCACAACAACTCAATCTCTTTGTGTGATCACATATGGCCCACAAATTATTATCATAGTTCCATATTCCATTATTCAAGATTAATAAACAATATTCCATGAGCATGTGATAACGTGGCATGACTAAGCATCTCTACTTCGGTCTAACCACCCGTATTGATTTTCTATTAACCAACTATAATTAACCAACCTATGGTGACAAGTGGATCATGGCATACAACTAGCAAGGTAGGATATAATTCAAAGGGTATGATAGCTAGTCCTAAATTTATGTTGAAATCATTTATACACATAAAATAACATGTGATAAGGTAAATCAAAATAGCATGCAATCTAATTCATGGGTGCAACATGATCAAAGCACAACTTGCTTTGCTGAAGCTCCTGGTATTGCTCCGAAGATTGTCCTTGAGTTGTTAATCCCTCCTTCGAAATCTCGCCCAACTCAACGTCTACGCGAATCGAGAAGAAATAGCAAATAAACACCAAGAATAAATAGCGAATGAACTCAAAAACTCAAATAAAATCCACCATTGGAAAGATCTCAATCTTACAAATATTTCAAAATTTGAATCACCCAAATCGGAGTTCATATGCAAAAGTTATAACATTCGGAAGTTTAGTTAATTCTGAAATTAGAATTTCTTATTTTTCCGAATTGTTTCTGTAAAGGAAAATACGGATTTTCTCGCCCCGGCTTGTACGGAGAAAACGTGGCGAAATCTAGACTGATGAACTCAATCTCAACGCTCCCGATTTCCTTGCCGCCCAATTCTTCCGACGAGCTCAGGCGGCGCTGTTCTTCGCGAGAACTCTACGGCCACTCGCGATTTTGTTGCCGCCGATCACCATGATTTCTTCCGCCGCTTGCTTCCTTCGATGATGCCACGCGGCTTAAATAGGACAGATGTCCTTTCCGCCGAAGCACGGACTCCGGCCCCTACCAAATTCGTGCCACGATTTGAATCGCCACGTTCACGCGCTTCCTCGCCGGACGGACTTCCTAGTCATGATGGATGTTTGCCGTCAGATTTCTCCCGCCAAGCCGGACTTCAATCCATCGAGACTTGGCGCCAAGCAGGAGTTCGACCGACCACGGCCGAGAACTAAGGACTCCGAAGTTCACACGACGACGATGCAAAGAACGTTATTTCCAAATCGCGCAAAGAATCGATTTCCTAATCCGATTCAATTCGAGAGAAAAAGAAATTTTCCAAAAATACCTCGAGACCTTCTATACTCAAATAAGATATTTTTGGACAGACTTTATTTTAATTTCCTTTTTATAAATATTTCTTAACAAAAGCCATATATACTAATTCGAAATGATTTAAATAAATCTCAGAAAATCCAATAAATCCAGAAAATTCACAAAAAATTAATTAAGACTCAAAAATTGGGATGTTACAATCGTCGATCGTATAGTCATGCGCCGCCTTCCTGAACATTTTGGTCATCCTGGCCGCAATCCAGGATTCCTTCGGCGCTGCTGGAAGGACAAAGTCGTAAGAGAAGACCAAATATTGAATTCGAGCAAGCTACAGAACGAGAAGAATTACCAGATGTTCCTTCGCGGGTAAGGTCATCACGGCCTTTGATCTCGTAGAACGGATGCTCCCTCTTTCGCAGAGGGAACACCCGGCCCCGCAAGAAGTCGTTGGCGATGGCCTGCTCGGTGAGGCCACACATAGCGCAGATATGGATGGCGGTGATGGCCTCTTGGTCGACCTCCGTGTCGCCCGGCCCGAGGTCTCTTTTTGATGATGGGGGTTCCACAGACGTCGGCCGCCATCTTCACCCCTCTTCAAGTAGAACCACCGCTCGGTCCACGGGCTGAGGGAGTCCCGAGAGCAAATTTTGGGGAAGGACCAAGGAAGCCCTGCCCGCAGTCGGAAGTGGAAGCATCCGACCACGGGGTCCTTCCCGGTGCAGAACAAAGAAAAGAAGCGGAAGAAAAGAGAGGGGGTGGGAAGTATACCAAGGAACCCCTTGCACAGATGAGAGAAGATGGATAGGAGGAGGATAGAGTTGGGCACCAGATTGATGAGTTCTATCTCACATTGGGCAAGAACTACCCCCATGAAGTCACTCTCTGGCGTCCGCAGGCCGAAGAGCATGTAGTGCTCTTGCGGCCGATGAGTTCGTGCGCCCTGCGGGCTACGGCCGCCTCTCGCCCTGCAGCCGCCACATCACTGGGTCCAGCAACCTGAGGCCTTCGAGTTCCATCCTCATCGCTGATAGGGAACTATTTCCGAGCTTGGCCATAGCGGTCGATTGGTGTTTGGTTGAAGGAAGAAGAAAGGCTCGAGCAGAAGGTTGGAAGACAAAAAGCCAAGGAAGGCCGGAAGTTTTTTCAAGGTCGCTGCTGGCTCAGGTTTTATAAGCCCTGTTCGTTGCTGGCTGGAGGTTAAGGCATCTCAAAAGGCGTGCTATTGGCGATTCAACAGCGTAATTAGGATTGAGCGCGAATCGAGGCGCAGCGTTTATCTGCCGCCTGATCATGTCCGCATTCAGATTTTGAAGTCCAAGGGCGCCAGGTGTAGCGATTCTGGAGCCCTTTCGTTGGTCTCCGCCTGATCTCGACCTAGAGCTCGACGTGACCGTAAGATCATCCCTCTGTCTGATATCGTGGAGGCTCGAGGTCGCCCCAGTGCCCGACACGACCTTGAGCCTCGGGGCTAGCTGCCGAGGATCGAGAAATCTCGACAAAGTCAACGATGATCAACGAGGACCCTAGCTCGGGGTAGGGCCGCGAAGCCTCCGACCAGGACCTAGGCTGCGCGGCTCCCGCATGACCTCGAGCTTGGGGGGCAAGGCTTCAACTCCTGCACGACCTCGACCAAGGATTCAGCTCCTGCTCGGGGGAGTTTATCCCAGGTTCCAAGACGTGTGCTTACTCGGCAGTTACCAAGACCTTAAATGCTAGAGTTAGGGCGGACGTGGACGTCAGATCCAGGACGGTTATAACCCACCTTCAGTGCGCACCATACCACTACTCCGGGAATCTCTCCTGACCATTTCTGGTAACGGCCGGGAGGGGTATAAAACCCCTGAAGCAGATCGGTAGGGGACGGACAAGCAGTTCCAGCAACAAGGCAATAGACACCATTAACATAGAATTTACCAGAGCTCAAGTTAGAGAGCGAACACTTGTACTCAAGCATAGTAAATTCTTGCCCCTGACAAGACCGAGTAGAGCTTTTACCTTCACAGGCTCAAACCAAGATAACTCTCACGTGTCTTGCTCGCTTTCCTCCACCTCGAATCGACGTAAGTAGCGAACCTATTCCTTCGGTGAGTGAAGTTCGTTTTGGGTCCCACATACACGACTCACCCCCTTTTCTTTTGCGGTCCGGCGATCCCGATCATCGACAATGACCATGCACGTGACGTGCATAAGATAGCAACGAAAGTAGAGGGGCAGCAGCGGCCTCGATGGCCCTAGTGCTCACTCAAGTGGTGTGGTAGAGCGGTGTAAGTCCAATGGCTTGGCGTGTTGTCCTTGGTGTGGGAAGGCGTGGGGGACGTCTGTAGCGAGGCGGCAGGGTGCGGTGTCAACATGGCGAGGACCTTCTGTGTTTGCACATAGGCTGGCACTATGTTGAGCACGCTTTGGCATGGTGTGGTGTGCACCGAGGCGAGGTGAAGCCTGGTAGGTGGGCCTAGCCAGTGTTTAGTGGCTGATAGCCAGGCCCGCTTGCCGAAGAGTGGGGGGAGAGGGAGCAAGGCAAGGAAAGCGTATTTGACTCAGGGGAGCTTCCCAACTGGGGACACGGCTTCTAGACAAAGGCGCATTTTATTTTCACAATTTATTGTTTTTCATTTAAAATTCTATTTCACACCCAAAGATTCTAAATTTTGTTCGAGCCATCAAATCGGCTTCAAATTTTATGAAAATGTTTGGTGATAATCTTGGGATGAAACTAATGATTTGATAAAAATTATACAACATGATTAGCTCTGAAGTTTTCTAGAAAAAAAAATTAGCGCTTCTATTTGAACGAAGAAATCTAGTTTTTAATTTTTCAGAAGTATGAAATAAATTAAAAAATTATGAAATATTTTGGGGATGTTTTTGGGCTATTTGGAACTTAAAAAAAAATATTTCCAAGCTCTGAATGTTTCTAAATTGAAAAAAATCAGAAACAATGACTGGATTATTGAAAATCATTTTCTTTAAATGCCAAAAATTTAGAAAATCCATAAAATCTCACAAAACAACTTGAAAACCTTTATATTTTAATTTGTGATTTTTGGGGATGTTACATGCTCAACGTCGGTGACGCGAGCGACATCGTGGCAAGGCATCGGCTCGGTCTGCGCACTCCATGTCGGTGCTTGTCTCCCTTGCCACGTGCCAAAACGTGTCGGACCTACTTTGAACCTCTTCAACCTATTATGTGCTGTGCCGGTCAAGCATAGCCCCTGGACACATGATGTGCTATGCTACCCGTCGTGTCTAACTGTAAGGTCTCACCCAACCCGGCTCAAATGAAATAGTGTCGTACCGTTCCTTGGACCTTGTCATGCATGCTGTGCCATAGGCTAGCAAAAAAAAAGTCTGACCCGGTGCCCACGTCTAGTACTCGTGATTTAGGACATGGACTAGTGGCTGCCTCTGTCTGCGTCCAATGGTGAAGTTTATCGACTTTGTTGATTTGATCCGATAGCTTTGGTTGCTGTAAGTGCATGCGTCACTGCATATGCGTATGCTACTAGCCTACTACTAGCCAGCTGTACCATCAGGCAGTTTGATTAAGCTACGGCCGGAGGGTGCACAATTCAAGGACCTGCCCGAGACGTTGCAGAAACTAGCTAGAGTCAAAATGAAGAAGAGAAAAGTAAACGCATTAGCCGCCGGCAGCAGAAACGGGGCGCTAATCTCTGGGTCTGTAATGTAAAAGAAATGAGCTAGCGAAACTGCCACTAGTAATTTGGTTGATTTTTGGTAAGAAAATATCCGGATGATGTTTATCAAAACCCTACATTGTAATGTTTAGGTTTGTGGTTTATTTTTTGCCGTAGCAGCTAGGGATACGTATTATCTGACGTTGTCATGTCCAATTGTCCATATTTTAAATTGTTTGCCTACCTATTTATTCTGAACTCCGGGGTTGGCACTGCCGTGTAAGACTATCACCAGCAAGCTTCCGTCCGCTTCGCCCCTTCGCGCGGGGAAAAGGAGTGCAACGGAACGCGAAGCGCCGCTTCCAGCTGCTTCTCCGGGTCTCAAGGAAGGGAGAAGGAGAGAATCCGATCGGTGGAGACTCTCCTTTCCTTCCACTCGACGAGCGTTGGAGGTCTCAGAAGGCCGCGCGAAGAGGTCACGGAGCTGGGCGCGAACCGGGCGAGGCTGTGAAGTCGCTGGCGGCAACGGCGGCGGAAGGCGGCAAATGGGTGGTTGGCGAGGAAGGAACTGGCATCTTCTCCGTGTGCACGGAGGCCTCTCGCGGCCCACGCGAGGCAAGAAATTTCCCAAATTCCCCAAGCTCCGATCTGTGGATTTCATATGAGTGTTGGATTAGCTGGTTTAGCTTTCATATGAGTGTGGAGCAGCATCATCTAGGCCAGAGTAAAAGTCGAGTTCACCATGATTATTACTCGTAGAGAACAAGCATGACAACTCAATCTCGGGATGATACATGCTCACACCGGCCACACGCCAGCCTCGTGGATTAAGTTTATGATGAGTTAATTTGCGCTTTGTTCGATGAATTTAATCTATCGAGAGTCATTGACAGGACATTTCACTCATCGAAATGATGAGTCGATGCATGAACAATGTTAATGAACTTTCATATATGTACCTCGATTCATTGAAATGGGCCGAAATTTGACTTACTCGATTCAAAGACATTCTTGTAGCGTGCTTTACTTCGCTATTAGTTTTTCGTTGGTCTCGAACTAGGGTGAAAACGAACGAAACGGTTTGTAATAGTTGTCTCGCTTCCATTTCCATATTTTTACCGTAACGGAAACGAAATCGAAACCCGTAAACGGATACGGTAACGGATAGTGACTAAACGGAAACGGAACGAACGGAGCGGATACGAAACGAAATGGAAAATTTCACAAGAATGTAGTACATGATCTATTCGAAGTTACAAAGAATATCTTAATAACATTAACTAACATTGAGCGAGCATGGTATGTACAACGGCATGTAAACATTGTTTAACTTATAACCAGCCAGTACTATCATAGTATAATAGCAAACATAGATAGTTTCACATCATAATATAATAGAAAACATATATAGTTCCACATTATACCACAATAGCAAACATATATAGTTCCACATTATACCACAATAGCAAACATATATAGTTCCACATTATACTACAATAGCAAACACATAGTTTCAAATCACCAAAACTCAGTTTTTTCTCAAGCTATCTATCCCCCATATCAATCCATTATATTCTCCTCCATATCAGTACCACTGACATCATCTTGCTCCTCCAACTACAAAGACAAGAATGAAACAATATTAATGTTCTTGAGAAGACAAGTAGAAGCACATTAAACTGAATTTTATTTGATTTGCACAATATGGTTTGTAAGTTAGATAAAAAAAAGGCAAACCGTTGCTATCGAGCTTGCAAAATGTCGCTCAAAGCTATCCACATCCAACTCAGTCATGATAGATGCAATAGTACCACCTGAATGATTAATAAAAATTGATTATGCTTAAATATTTTCACATTATGAATAAACTATTGAAGCAAACTAAAAAGTTACCTTTTGATGCTGCGGTCCAATCTTTAATACAAATTAAAACTTGCACAATCTCAGGATCTAGACGGCTGCGAAATGGGTCAACAACCTGTCCACCAACACTGAATGCCGACTCTGAAGCAACCGTTGACACTTGAATAGATAGCACATCACGAGCAAGCTGGGAGAGAATAGGGAGCTCAACTTGCTTGACCTTCCACCATGACAAGATATCGAAATGCTTATCTTTTATAGATGCTAGAGGTTGCTCCAAGTACACTTCCAACTCATTTTTGGTAATATGATCTGTTTCACTAATGCTATGCAAGAACATATCAAGCTCATCATCCTCATCAACACTATCAAGTTGAGAACCCACTTGTTGCACATTTGTAGAACTAGAGACTGTCTTCTTCGAAGCAGATACATAAGCTTGGAACAACTCATGAACAACTTTAGTAAACTTATCAATCTCTTGCATAGAAGTAATAGGATAAATCTTCGGTGCATAATATTCTATCACATTTCTCTTATATCTAGGATCAAAGAAGCATGCTACAGCAAGTGCCATGTTGGATTTTTCCCAATACTTGTCATATTTAATTTTCATAGAATATGCCATAGCTTTAATTACTGGGTCAGAGTTGTCACACCATTCTACAATTGCAATCTTAATTTGACAAAACTTTCTGAAAAATAAATTCGCTGTTGGATATTTAGTGCCAGAGAATAGCTCAGTAGCATCATAAAATAGCTTCAAACATGCAGATATCGATGTTGCCATAGCCCAATTATTGGAAGTTGGAGCACATTTCTTATATTTGCTTGAATTCCGAAGAAAGAGCCTACCAAAAGCATCTTTATAATGAATTGCACTCTTCAACATAAGATATGTGGAGTTCCACCTTGTAGGAACATCCAAAGAGAGACCCTTGGTCACATCCAAGTCACACTCTGAAGCACACTTCTTAAACTCTTCATACAGTAATGGAGAGTTCTTCACAATATGCATCAGACATTAATATTTGCAATGGCTGGTGCAATTGTCTTTAAACCATCTTGGGCAACAAGATTCAAAATATGATTCAAACATCTCATATGGAAAAAGATGCCATCACAAATTAATGGAGATATCTTATTGAGTTTGCTCACTATCCCCTGAACACATTTATCATTTGCTGAAGCATTGTCCAAAGTAAGTGCAAATAATCTCCTATCAAGATTCCAATCCACTACACTATCATAAAACGATAAGCACAAATTTTTTCCCGAATGATGTCCTTCTACATGCATGAACTTGATAATCCTTTTTTGCATGCATCAACTGTCATCTATCCAATGTACTGTGATGCACATATAGCCTTTATTTTGATTAGATGTCCACATGTCCATGGTTGTACTAAAGCGGCATTCAAGTGTTTTAAAGTACTCATACAATTTTTTCTTTTCCTCCACAAACATATTTAATATATCTTTCCTCACAGTAATGCGACTTTTAATTGGAAAAGAAGGACGCAAACACTTGATAAAATCCACAAAGTACTCATGCTCAACAATGTTAAAGGGATATTCGTGCATGATAATTGCAAGATAGAATTTCTTCAAACTGACAGCCTCATCATACCTATAAGTCTCAATAGATGCAAAGGATTCGTCGCCCTCGCTCTTCTTTAGGTTGATTGTTTGTTGTCCGGTCAAGATAAAATGCCTGTGTTTCAAGTGACTTTTGAAACCCGATGTTCCTCTACTGCTCTCGCACCGACCTTTGTAGCAACATCCAGTCTTGTTACACCTAGCCCATAGCTGTACAACATCATTGTCCTTTTCATCTTTCGCATTAACCTCATACTTGGTGAAGTGTGCCCAAACATCTGAGGTGGCTTTCTTAGCTTTCTTTGTAGGAGGTGGCTTGCCATCTGTTTCATCGGTTATATCTACACTTGGAGTTGGAGCAGCAATCGCAACAACATTTGGAGTTGGAGTAGCATCAGGGGGCTCTAGCAGCTGTAGTGAATTAACCAAAATTTATCTAAGCGCGACATACATGTACTAATATACATGATTATAGATAGTTTAGGGAACACAATGAACTGAGAAAATGCAAAGAAAAATAAAAGGAACTTAGTATTAGTACTCCTGCAACATACATATACAGAGCAGTATGTTTTTCCTGTCAACGTCAGTGTGGTTAACCAGCTAAATTGCACAAACTCAGAACCCAAAATTTATCGAGGCTGGTTGTATTGACTTCAATTCCAATATCAAAGAAGAGAACCTACAGAAAGAGAAACAACGTTATCCTTACTGTTTCATACAAGGGCATGCTAGATACTGCATATCTCACGTCATCTACATTGGGTCCCAGGTATATCAGTACTCAAACAATATGGTCTTCAGCTTACCAAGAGGGGATAAGTCCACGTGAGCCACCGAAGGTCTCAAAAAGGGCCTCACTTCTACTGAAATCTCCAGAAAACAACTGGGGAGGCCACAAAATTTCAGCTAGCCATTGTCCCTGAAAACTGAAGGTCAGCTCCACATGGATATTCCATCCAAATGATGGAAAAACAGGAAGATACTTGTTCGTATTGAAAATGGAACGGAAATTCAACTACTGCAAGCTGTTAATACAATGAAAAAGAATACTCACATAAAAAACATATATAAATACATGCATAATCTGGCTAGTCATGGATGCATAAGAATACATAAAATAAACACCCTCTTGTTAAGATTTGGCTTCAATGTGTACTAAATTAGAATTTCTTCAGCGATTTCCATGTGCAAACTAGCCAGATAGCTACAAGAAATAGGTAAACAAAACATCAAAATATGCATGGCATGACAAATCTCTTCACACCTAGAATCGATCGAGGGCGCGGCGCACGGTCGCAGGGCGCAGCAGCGGGGGGCGTAGGGCGGCGCTGTGGGGCGCCGGTCGCAGGGCGGCGCGTGGGGGGCTGGTCGCGGGCGCAGGCTCATGGGGCGAGGCAAGCGCGCGCGGTGGGGGCGCCGGTCGCCGGGCGCAGGGCCTACGCTGGGCGCAGGGCGAAAAGGGGCGCGCGGTCCGCCGCAGGGCGGGCGTGGGTCGCGATCGCAGGGAGGCGGAGGCGGGTGCTCGTGAAGACTCGCGTGAGGCCTGGAGCCTCGACGGCCGGATCGAGGAGTGAAGAGACCGACGAACCGACCGAGGAGGCACTAGGGTTTCAAGTTTGGCGCTAGATGAAATTTGGTGGCGGAAATTCGGTTTGAGTTACACGGAAATTCGGTTCCGCTTCCGCTTCCGCTGAATTAACTCTCCCGCTTCGCTTCCGTTTCCGGAAAAAAATTCGCTTCCGCATCAAAAATTCCGCTTCCGCTTCCGAAAATGAACTTCCGTTTCGCTCGGCCGAACGGCCGAAAATTTCCATTCCGCTTTTCACCCTAGTCTCGAACCCAATGCAAGTGTGAAAATGTCTCGATTGCCGCTCATAGGTTTCTGATTTGTAAAAATGTGCGAGTTATAAATGTTGAATAATTAGACAGCTTCAGATTAAATTCGAATATAGATCATGAACAAGAACACATAAACTAGCATGCATCTCTCTAACACACTAGACAAGATTTAACATCATAATCATCTTGATAGACATAATTAACCACAAGATTAGGGCGGATCGAACGATTGAATGTATGAGAAGATGCAGCGACGAGATGGTGCAATTATGTGTTGACGTGGTCGACGTTGGCGATGGCGCTGTCGCGAGTCAGCCGGGCTACGATGACGCCCAAAGCAGAGGAGCAGAAGACGAGCCGTGGTGATGATCTTGAGCAAGCCGCATAAGCGCTTCCCAAAACCTTATTCGCCTCTCCGGTGCAGATCGCAAAGACGAAGGGTTCCAGAGACCTCGCTCTCCCGATTGCAGATGCACGTCGGCTTCGGCCGATGGAGAAGGCTACGGAGGCGCGCGCAAAGAACGAGAGGTGGCAAAACCCTAATGTGTGTTCATGATTTCTACACGGGTAGCGTGGCGCGAAAGATATATAGGGATAGCTCGTAATCGTGACCTAACGTGACTCAAGACGTGCCACGAACGGACTCGATTACAAGATCCTTATCTCATACTAATCGCCACGATTCCGAGTAGCAAAAGAATAAAGCGCAAAAGGAAGCTGCGCTCACGCAAGGCCTTGGACCGGATTTCGTGGACCATTCACGCAGGTGTCAACGACGCCTCCGCCTCGCCCGAGCCGAGTCGAGCCGGAGCTCCGGCCTACCCGAGGCGAGGCGAGGCGAGGCGAAGCTGGGCTTCTCTTCTTCTCCTTGCCATGCTTCTAGGAAGGTGGAGAGAGCTCTCCTTATAAATTGGTCATCCTCCACCTCCACAAGCAATATGGGACTAATGCTTGCACACATGCCTCCTCATGAATGGGCCTTTGAGATTTTTTAGGATTTATTTGTCTCAATTAAGTGGGCTTGGCCCAAATAATCCAACAACCCCCACCGATCTCAAGGTCCATTTAGAGATTTGCCAATACTCACTCACTGCTTAATATACCAAATAAGCTTCAGCAGAGATTCTGTTGAACTTCGCCTAGAACTCCAAGCTACACCCATCCACAACTTGAACAATGGACTATGCCTTGAATTGCAAGTTTTGTGTGAACAGTTTCACTCAAAGTCATAATCGAGCACTGCCGCCAAGAGCCTTCTCATGGTGGAGCATATGAGTCGTACTCCATGGTCTCTTCATGAGCTTACTAGAGATCACCCAAGTCTCATAGATCATGACTTTAGACAATCGGGCTCATATAGGTGTGTTCTTTCAAGAATGCTCAGAGAACAAAGATCTTCGCTAGTTATAGCCAATAGAAACACATTAAGGCATATCGCCATCCCGCTTACAAAGATTTTGAGAGTATTGCATCTTCACTTAGAGAGGGTAATGACATTTCCTCGGTTCGCTAATAGCTTGTTTTACCCAGACCCAATTCACGGGATCTCCGATCACAAAGGTCAAGTTACCACTATTGCAACTTATATGGGTCTCATACCCATCTCCTCGATGCACCTTCTATCACATTCCGTGATAGTCCCTTCGTAAAGGATCTCGCCAGTTTTTGTCTGCTTGAATATAAGTCACACTTATTATTCCGGAGTTTTCAATTTCTCGACAGACTTGACTGCCGTTTTAACGTGTCTTGATGACTTCGCATTATCCTTAGCACTCGTTTCACTTTAGCAATCACGCATTGATTATCACAGTTCATAAGGATAGCCGTATCGGTTTTTCAACCACCCGCAAGTCCATCAAGAGCTCACGCAGCCAATCTGCCTTACATGGATCAGATCTAAAGCAAAAGGAGCTCCGCTCCATGGTTCTCATCTACATCTAAATCCAGTTCGAAAGTCATCAGATCCTCAAGCAATCGCAGGTGCCCTCGAATAGTGAATCGCATAACTCATAGTACCTTTCAAATAGCGCATTACCCTTTCAAGTGCATGCCAATGATCGAACCCGGTTTGACATGAACCTACTCAATTTGCTCACAAAGAAATGATATATCGTGTCTCGTTGCACCAAAGAAGATACATGAGCGAACCGACAACTGAGAATATCTCAATTGGTTTAAGCCAATTCTCTTATTCTTTCTTAGTGTCACACTGGGATCATAAGGAGTGGGAGAGGGCTTGCTGTCCATAAAGCCAAACCGGCTCAAGACCTTCTCCACATAGTGGGATTGCGAAAGAGTAATCCCACTCTCATCCTTAATAAGCTTGATGTTCAGAATTACATCGCCTTCTCCCAGATCTTTCATATCAAATTTCTTTGTGTAAAAGACTTGACCTCATTGATCACATCAATATTTGTGCCAAAGATCAAGATATCGTCCACATAAAGGCACAATATAACTCCTTCACCCCCACCATAGCGATAGTATACACATCTATCGGCCTCATTAATGACAAAGTTCGCAGGTCAAAGTGGTGTCGAACTTCTCATGCCATTGCTTAGGTGCTTGTTTCAGCCATACAAAGATTTCAATAATTTACACACCTTGCTCTCTTGACCCTTTACTACATACCCATCAGTCGCTCCATGTAGATTTCCTCATCTAACTCTCCATTAAGGAAAGCTGTCTTCACGCCCATCCGATGAACGAGAAGACCATATGAGGCACCAGGAAAGTAATACTCGAATGGTGGTCATTCTAGCAACAGTGAATAAGTATCAAAGAAATCTTCACCTTCTTTTTGGGTGTAACCCTTAGCCACAAGCCGAGCCTTGTACTTCTCAATAGTACCATCGTGCCTAAGCTTCTTCTTGAACACCCACTTACAACCCACTGTGTTTACACCCATAGGGCCGTTCAACACCTCCCAAGTCCCATTGGCGAGAATCGAGTCCATCTCATTCTCGCGAGCTTCTTTCCAATTATCGCAGATCCGAGATGCATATGCCTCGCAATGGACGTGGGAGTATCATCCACAAGGTACACAATGAAATCATTGCCAAAGGATTTTTCAATCCTCTGTCTCTTGCTCTTTCTAGGAGCTTCATTGTCATCCTCCTCTAGGATTTTCTCGAGTGGTTGCTCAGAAGACTCAACAGGTGTAATAGTCTCAGGAATTATCTCAGAAGAAAAACTAGAAGTGCTATGCATATGTTTCATCGGAAATATATTCTCAAAAAACGTAGCATCACGAGACTCCATAATAGTATCAACATACATATCGCACATCGATTTAACTACTAAAATCTATAAGCGATGCTCACGTGAGCATATCCCGTAAAGACACAATCCACCGTTTTAGGTCCGAGCTTACGCTTTTTGATAATCGATACATTGACTTTCGCCAAGCATCCCCATGTGCGTAAGTAAGAAAGTGATGGTTTTCTTCCAACCCACTTCTCGTAAGGGTCTTCTCCATGTTTCGCTGGGAACTCTATTCAGACATGACATGAAGTCAACATGCCTTCCCCCACCATGCCTTAGATAAACCAAAGAGTGTTTAACATGGCATTCACCAAGTCGGCCAACAGGCGATTTTTCCTCTCGGCAATCCCGTTTGATTCGGGCGTAGTAGGGAGGTGTCCTCTCATGAATAATACCATGTTCCGCATGTAAATCATCAAAGATTTTGGGAAAAATTCGCCACCACGATCCGACCTAAGACGTTTGATCTTTCTCTCTAGTTGATTTTCAACTTCACTTTATAGATTTTAAAGTAGTCTAGCGTCTCGTCCTTAGTTTTCAACAAGTAAACATAGCAAAATCTAGTCGCATCATCAATCAATGTCATGAAATATCTCTTTCCACCCTTTGTCAACACACCATTCATCTCGCATGATCGTAATGTATGAGTTCTAGGGTGCCAAGTTCCTCTCCTCACCACCTTGTGAGGCTTCCGAGGTTGCTTCGATTGCACACAACTATGGCACTTAGAACCTTTGGCAATAGTGAAATTCGAATTAAACTCATGCTGGAAAGCCGATTCATAAGACCAAAATTAATGTGGCATAAACGAGAGTGCCAAGTACTCGCGATCATCATTAACACTACCACATATATGGTTCACGACTTATTATTGAAATCTGAAAGGAAAAGCGGAACAAGCCTCCGTGACTCATAGCCTTTACCAATAAATAGTCCATGCTTGGACACAACTACTTTATTGGACTCTAACACTACCTTAAACCCATCTCGCATAGAAGGAGCCACTAACGAGATTCTTGTTGATAGAAGGGACATGTCAGACGCTCTCACCACCGACGATCTTTCCCAAGTGAACTTCAGATCCACTGCGCTGCCATGAGCGAAGCATGTGACCCATTCCCCATCAGACGGAAGAATCCCAATGACCCGATAAGAAGAGAACATATTGATGTCGAACACACATGAACATTAGCACCGTGATCAATCCACCAACTGGAAGGCGAAATATCGAGAATACTGTAGGTAAATTACCATACCTGCGTCTCAAAGATTGCTAGCGGTCCTTTGTGGTTGATGTACTTTTGACGCTCTGTCCATTGTTGGCCTTTTTCCTCGACACTTCTCGCACGATCGTGGCATTCCTTGGAAAAGTGTCCGACTTCACCACATGTGAAGCGAGGCATTTCAAATTTTGTTCATCTTCTTCTTCTTGAAGTTGGTAGTCTTGTTAGGCTTATTTTTCCCTTTGTTCTTGCCGTAGTTCTTCGAACCATGTTGGCGCTGGACTCGCCTCGCTCCTTTACCATTGAAATCCTTAGCTCCGAGCCTTTCTTCAACATCAAGGGCGCCATCGGGTTTTCGATTGATATCTTTGTCCTCTTATGTTTTAGAGTTGTGCCGAAACTCCTCCACGAGGGATGCGCTTTGCAATGATGCAACCGCCACAAAAGGATCGGGTAAGACACATTCTAGGAGTTCGAGTTCCTTGACAATGCATCAGATCTCATGGGCTTGCTCTACAACAGAGCGATTATCACCATCTTATAGTCATGAAAGTTCTCCATGACATACGAGCTTCATCGCTCAAGATCCGATGCAACGAACTTGGCGTTTCAGTATCCCACAAGACTTTCGTCTCGTTATGTGTATGTACACATCACACGACATGATCGGCAAGAACGCTAAGAATGCATCCCACGAAGAGAGTATTGGCATCCGTGAAACTCTTCTCGCTTTTCGGCGGAGAGATCACCTTCAGGTTTGCCTTTACTAACCCAGAATACATTCATAGCCGTAAGCCAGAGCGTGACCTTGACTTGCCACCTCTTAAAATGCACACCAGAGAATTTCTCCGGCCTCAGTGCGTCGGCAAAACCAGCCATTGATAATCCAGGAAATTGTCTACAATAAGGTTTTTGGATTGTTGAATAATTAAACAGCTTCAGATTAAATTCAATATAGATCATGAACAAAACACATAAACTAGCATGCATCTCTCTAACACACTAGACAAGATTTAACATCATAATCATCTTGATAGACATAATTAACCACAAGATTAGGGCAGATCGAACGCATCGAATGTATGAGAAGATGCGGCGACGAGATGGTGCAAAGATTTATGTGTTGACGTGGTCGACGTTAGCGATGGCGGCTGTCGCAGAGCCGCCGGCTACGACGACGCCCAAAGAAATAGGAGCAGAAGACGAAAGGGCAGACGATCTTGAGCGATCGAAGCGCTTCCCAAAACCTTATTCGCCTCTCCGGTGCGGGATCGCAAAGACGAAGGGTTCCGGAGACCGCTCTCCCGATTGCGGATGCACGTCGGCGCCGGATGGAGAAGGCTACGAGGCGGCGCAGCGAACGAGAGGTGGCAAAACCCTAATGTGTTTCAGTATTTCTACACGGGTAGCAGTATGCAGATATATAGGGATAGCCTGTAATCGCGTGACCTACGAGCGTGACTCAAGACGTGCACGAACGGACTCGATTCATGATCCTTATCTCATACTAACCGCCACGATTCCGAGTAGCAAAAGAATAAACGCAAAAGGAAGCTGCGCTTCACGCAAGGCCTTGGACCGGATTTCGGCGGACCATTCACGCAGTGCGCCGACGCCTGCTCCTCCGCCCCCCGAGCCCGAGCCCGCCCATGAGGCGAGGCGAGGCGTGTGGGCTTTCTTCTTCCCTTGCCATGCTTCTAGGAAGGTGGAGAGAGCTCTCCCTTATAAATTGGTCATCCTCCACCTCCACAAGCAATATGGGACTAATGCTTGCACACATGCCTCCTCATGAATGGGCCTTTGAGATTTTCTAGGATTTATTTGTCTCAATTAAGTGGGCTTGGCCCAAATAATCCAACAATAAATAGAGTCTGAAAATGTGGTGAAGGTGTGCCACACAAAAAGAAATATCGGGTCTCCTTGTCCTCTGTGTTTTGCATACGCCTGTGTTTGAGGAGATTGTTTTCTCTCCGGCAAAGGCACAGTGTTTGGCAATTGTCGGAACAATATATTCCTGAACATATATATTCAGTTTTCTTTCCTTTCCTTCTCAGTGCCATTGTACATTTCTTAATTCTCAGTAGCATCAAGGATGAAGCATCATCTTTTAAAGCACTTTAAAATTTTCTAGTACTAGCTTTGGTAGCTACCTAGCTAGTAGTAATCTTATTTGTAATAGCAGGCCTAAGGGGGGTTTCAGTTATTCTCATTAGCAATCCTGCGACATTGTTTAGTGATAGATGACATGGAGCCTATGTATATTCATGTGATGGCATGATGAAGAATAAACAAAACATTCTTTTACATCTTACCAGCTAAGTTTCAGTTTTGCTATAACTGTTAGCTCTAATTTCAGATGAAGTTGGTAATGAGCAAAAACTGAAGTTCTTACAATTAGTCAAGTGTCAGATTTACCTCTGAAGAGTTCTTACAATTAGTCAAGTGCCCAATCAGATCTTAAGCTGTAGCATGTAAACTCTTGCAAATACTTTGAGATTTAGTTTAGTACTCAGATTTTGCTATAAGAAAATGTCGTTTTCAGATTTAGTGTAGTTCCAGAATGAGTTAAGTTTTCAGATGTAGTTCCAGAATGAGTTATCAGACTGTTGCTATTATCAGGGACAGCACCTTGAGGAGTGCTGTCCAAAGATGCAATCTTGCGTTTCCTGCGGTTGAATGTGTATTTGATACACCTGACGCCTTCAGCTTGCATGGAAACTCCAGAAGTTGCCTTTTCATTTTGTTCATTGTCCAGGGAGCTGACAACTGAAGCATCAGATCTGTCTGGAGCTAAATTACAACTTTCATCCACGTTTACTTCTTTCCAGCCTGCTGAATTATTCTCTGGTGCTCTGCACTCTGGGTGGTCCACTTGTAAGTCACCTGCATCATGATATGCTTAGCGTTCAATCCACTTTTTTTTAAAAAAGGGGGATACATATCATATAATATAAAAGGTTTCTAAAAGGTACCTTCATCTCCAATTTCACTCTTGATTGATTGAAGGGATAGTGGGGAGCTGTTCTCAGACTTAATTCACCAGTATTGGCATCAGTTGAATGCATCGAGTTTTCAGTAGTACATTGCAAAATAGGACCATTGTTTCTGGGAGGTGTATCAGAGCAATTATCTATCCATTCAGAGCTCCGTTCACTATTGAACATGGTATTCTCATTGGTTGATATTAGCCAAGTGTTACCAGATTCAGAAACACTTTTCGACTCAGAACGACCAGCCTCAAAAACCCTGACGGTCTTAGATCTTTTCTCTTTTTCATTTGCATGTTGCTAACTGTTTGTTGTATGATTACTAGTGGTGACCAACTTCATTAAGATATGTATCTCA
>JAYEVE010001253.1:0-26255 GCA_036346375.1 Guadua angustifolia
CGCGGCGCTTTACACAGAGCTCGAAGTGGAGGCCGACGCGGCGCATGGGGCTACAGGCGAGCGAGCGAGAGAGGAGGCGGGAGGAGGAAGAAGAACAGGAGGACTTTCTGACAGGTGGGGCCGGAGCCCGCATGTCAGTGAGAGCAAGAGAGGGAGGGGGAGTTGGGCCAGCTGCTGCTGGGCCGCGCGCGCTTTTTCGTGGGCCGTAAGAGAGAGGGAGCGGTTGCCTGTTGGGAAAGGAATTTTTTCTGGAATTCCAAATTTTGGTTTGGGCTGAATTTAAATTCAGAAATGGTTTTGCAACACAAAGGTTTCAAAATATTTTTTGTTTGCACAAGTTTTCATCTTTTGAAATTCGATTTTTGGACCAAGGAACTATTTTTAAGTTTTTTTAAAGAGGGCAAAGCTTTTGGGAATCTTTGAAATGCCACCAAAAGTTCTTGAAATTTATGAAAATCATGCATTTAAATTTGAGCCAAATTTGGAATGTTACTCGAGTGAAGCTCAGTAGTCTCTCATGTTCAACCGGACTGTTTGTTTGGCTTCTATTTTAAACCCTGTGTGTGTGATCAGCTGTATCTAGTGATCTCCTTTTCAAACGGAACAAGGTGATTTCAACAACCAGGAATTGCATGAATCGCTTTGTGTCGCGCTGTAACATCCCATTTCTTCCCAAATTATTCTGCGAGTCATATCTACCTAGGAGTCTAGAACTACTGCCAGAAGTGAACTGCAGTTCACAAAATTTCTACACCGACTATTGCTTATCTGAATACTGGCGCCTAGAAAACTATTTAGCACAGCATGGCATCTGGAGAAGGTTTCCTACGTAATTATGCTTCAACAGAAACAAGATAATCTCCAGTAATAAGGACTTGCCGGCCTGCAGAACAGAGTTGTTAAACTAACATGAATGTTTGCCAGTTTCTTCAGAGAAGGAAGGAAAGGAAGGAAGACACACGAAACACAACTGTCAGCATTATTAAAAGCCTATACAAACGCGTTGAATCAGTACTGCAACTGCAATTAGATTGTGGTTACCCAAGTACCATCGACCAGGCTATCAATCAAAGAGAGAAGCAGGTCTGTTTAGCCTTTTTTTTTTTTTTGCTTTTGTTTCCTTTGGTAGGGCAAAGCAAGGCAGTACCATACCAATACAGCTAAAGAGTTTGTCGGCCACAGTGACAGTAACACTGCTTTAATCTGATCTTTGGCGCGCACATGCAATGCAATATAATGCAACAAAGCGGATGGGTCCATCCAAGTGAAAAATTAAGCCCATCTGTAAGAGGAAAAAAAGGAGAAAGATTAAGTTTCAAAGAAGATGCCATGCATTGTGAGGTACCCTCCTACCAAACAAGAGAGGAGACATCCATAGAATGTTGTGATCATGCTGTCAATTCTAAACATTTGTGCTCCATATGCTAAGCATTAGTTTTCCAAGGCAGCTAGTAGAGTAGTTGAGGGATTAGTATTCTTGAGCACATCATATTACTTTGAATTCAAAAGGATCTTGCAGAAGCTTCCATGGCTTTGCGGTTGCAGATGATCATTATTAAGAACAACCATGTGAAGCATAATGCGACAGAGAGTCTGAAAGGTTTCAACAAATTAGATTTGTGGGCTGGAAAGCTAGCCAGGATTCTTAGATGAATCATCTATCATTGCCTTATTTGCCTATATTTGTTAACAATGTATCATGCAGGTCCATACCAAACGACGAAACGTACGTGATAATCTCTCCTGAGTCCTGACGACGACTAAGGATGAAACCGACAAATATATATGAAGTAGGAACACTAGCAACGCTTTGCCTCTACTGATACTACTATGGTTTTGGCAGGAGAATAATTGATTTCTTAGAATGAATTCCACATCCTCCTCTGTGAAATGAAAGCATTGAAACCTTGAGAAAGAAGGATGAAATATGTGTCCCAAGAAAGTGAAAGCTACAAGGCAATGATGTGCAGGTTTGGGAGCATGATTGCAAGAAGTAATTAATTTGACTTGCATGATGATTAGGTGCAGACCATGGGTGCCTCTCTGTGTGTTTGTGGCTAGGTTAGGTTTGACAGCTATTGTGTTGTGACATCAAAGGTGCAACTACCCATACAAATGACTGACTCTGTGTAGTCTATATAGGAGAGTAAGATTCAAGAGACCGTTTGGGCTCAAACCTTCACCTTGAGAGCGTTTGCTGCCTTCCGAAGCTACCGATTAGTTTCTAGCTCTCATCCTGCACGGTTTGTTGCACTTGAGAAGCTTGTGCAAGCTGTTTTGTTTCTTGCACGAATCTTGAGGTCTTTTTGAGGGTCAGGACAGTTCTTTTGCATTTTTGCTAAACAACTGACTAGTATGTGGATTCTTCCATGTCCCACTTAATCTATACATTATTACTGTGACCATCTTAACTAAATAATAGGTAAATGTCACAGTCTTCCAGCTTCTTTTTTTCTCTAACTTTCTCTACTGGAGACAAGAGCTAAATAATAAAAGCTAAAATATATAGCACGTCGCTTTCGGGCACAGGTGTGCGTGCTCGCCTCGTCAACAAAACTGTCGTCACCGGCTCGCGTGTGGGAACCATCGAATGATTGTCCGCTAGCTTGTTTGACCCCTCCATCACTCTTTTTTATCTGTTTAATTAGACGATGCATCACCAAGCACAAACAAATGAATTATATCACAGTGAGTACATCTGTGACCAAAGTAAAAAAATTAAAAAAAGAATATCCAACCGCTGCCGCCGCCACCCTCGTGTTGTTTACAGAGCAAACTGAACCGATTGGTCAAAAGTGTAACATGTGCACCACGTGTCACGCCTGGGATGGAAGCCGGTAAATCTGTGCCCTGCAAATAGGAGTACAACGTTCTTGTTTTTGCGTGTCCCGTTTTCATGTTCTTAGTCGAGCGTGAAGAAGCGAGGAACATGCAGGAACTGCGGAGGAACGTTGTTTCTAGCGGATCTCTGCGACTCAGGTATAACCCCTAAATCATTGTTGGTCGTGTGACTCGTGTTAGTGCCATCAAATGTTGTGGTCAGGGGCGGAGCCAGAATTTCGGGTTAGGGGGACCAGGGACGGAGCCAGGGGGGCTAGTATGGGCCATGGCTCCCCCCATGCAAAAAAAAAATTACTTACCCCCCTCATATCTTCCAGCCCAATGCATGATGTTGCTACTACAAAGGAACTAATTCAAAAGTTAAGGGATAATGGTTGGACTAAACTCTTAAGTGATGTTGTTGCATTTTGCAATAAGCATGAGATTGTTCTCGATATGAGCGCTTTATAATCGACTTTATTCGATCGCAGAGACGGGATGAGACTTGGTTCAACATCAATATCAATATGATATTTTTACGATTCTTTGTTGACCGCTGACTCTGAGGAGTTAAATAGCGATTCAAGTGAACAAGCAAGCTGAGTTACTTATTCTTTGTAGCTCTTTGGATCCAAGGAACTCATATAGGTCATTCAACATTGACAATGTGTGCTTGTTAGCTACAAAGTTTTATCCTTCGATTTTTCGAGCAGAAAGGATTAACTTGAGGCATCAATTGCAACATTATGAGCTTGATGTGCTACTGAAATTAGGAGTTCCAAGACTTATCAAATATTGCCGATCTTTGCCAAAAACTTGTAGAGACGGAAAAATCTAAAGATTATAATTTGATAGATAGGTAATCTTTATTTACTTGTGTTTAAACTATAACCATCCTCAACACTCTTATTTTCTATATATTAATCCCCTCGTCTCTAATTTGCAGGTTAATTCGACTTGTCCTTACTTTGCCTGTTTCAACTACAACAACAGAACGTGCTTTTTCTGCCATGAAACTTGTCAAGACAAGACTTCGAAATAAAATAGAAGATGAATTTCTGAGAGATTGCTTGATAGTCTATATTGAGAGGGATATGGCTCTAGAGTTTAAAACCGAAGCACTTATAGATGATTTCATTGCAAAGAAGCGTAAACGAGTACGGTTTAACTAAACTCTTGCAGGTGTGCTACTTTCCCTAATACCTCTAATTACATATGATTATGGATGATTTCAATGTAATACATGGCTAAATTATCCTTTACATATATTGATTTTAATAGATTAGTTTTGGCCCCCTGCGAATAAAATTTCTGGCTCCGTCCCTGAGGGGGGCCACGTGAACCAACAAAAAATTATCATAGCACACAATTACTCTTCAAATATACAAAACTTGATAATTCAACTATACACACAATTACTAATTACTAGCTAATAAATTTAAATCACACGACCAACTAAAACTTAGTTAGAGGGGCCACGAGGACCAACCAAAACTTGAAAATTCAAGTATATACATAATTACTAATTACTTGTTAATGAATTTGATTTTCGTTTTGGGAAGGGTAGGCAGCCCGCCTCGATAGAAAGTTGATAATTCAAAAAGTGTCTAGTCAAAAGTGAGCTAGTCGAAAGTTGTCTAGTAAAAAATTGTCTGGTTGAAATGTTGAATAGTCTCTAGTCGAAAGCTACCTGGTTCAGAGATGTCTAGTTGAAAGTTGTATACTTAAAAGCTATCTAGTTAAAAGGTGTACAATTAAACGGTTCAAAGTTTTTAGCACCCTGTTAACTGTGACTACAAATGTATCAAATTCTATTTCGTAACATGATTTAGTGATTACAAATGGTTTGAATTCTAGCTTATAACACGATTTAATGCATGCATAGACTACCAGTGCCAAGTTGGGCACTTGGGCCTAGACCTTGGATGCTGGAAGTCTGGAACGGATCACAGGATCAGGTGATTAGCGATAAGTAAAAAAAATTTGCCGCTAACATTGGCAGGGGCCACGGCCCCGCTGGCCCCCCTTCCCTCCACCACTGGTTATGGTTGTTTTGTTGGTAGACATAGTAGTTGAAGAGCTCTAGGATGGGTTTTAAGGCTATGTTTGGATCCCTGGGCTAATTGTTAGCTTGCTAAAAAATTAGTTCTAGTCTTTTGGTTAAGGCTTGGTGATAGCACTTTGGTGTCCCGATCTTTCGATGAGAGTGATAACTTTGATTTGGTGGAATTGACTTTGACGATCCGACTACAACGCATTTATTTACAATGCGCCTTTAGCAATCACTAAACCAACTCAGAGGGTTATTGATCTTGCCGCTGGCACGATCAACTCTGAACACGAGGTTCAATTCTCGCATGCAATCAAGAACAAGCAAGAACAAAGGTAAAGCAATCTGAAATTGCAAATAAAGATGAAGGATTGATAATGTGGGGTTCTGAAACAAGGAGCTTCTTAGGCAGCTGTTGAGCACGTCTGGAAGACTCAAAATAGTAGCAATGGCTAAACTATCAAATAAACAAAATCTAAAAACTAAAGTACGGAGGTAGCAAACAATATACAGAGGTAAGTGGCGGCTAGGGGCGTGCAGCAGCCATGGGGGCGGCGAAGGGGGTGCCCTAGGGTTACATGGGCTTTGGGCCCAAAAGAACAGGTGGCGCAGCATCCGGAATTTATGGCCCGCGACACTCTTCTGCGATTTTTCGTTGCTTCAAGATGAATTTGGCATTGGGGCTAAATCCATTGGAAAGTAGACTCCGAGATCTTTTAAACATGTACTCATGGGCCTCCAGAAACCTCCGGAATCAAAAGTTATGGCCTTTTAAAGTTAGCGCTATTGGTGAGGCTGAACTGGACTCGGACTTGTTCTCTTCCCAATCCAACTTGAACTTGATCTTTGGCCCAATTTTGGTCCACGAGGGTCCTTCTCCATGGTTCCTAAGTACAATCAAATCATCACAAGTATTAAATAGCATCCCATTCATATTATCACTAATGGGGAGGCTTAGGAACGCATTCACCTGATGATTAAACTGTCGTGCGTGAACTCGAGTAACCGGTCCTTGTATAATCGCAGCGGGTTCAAATTGATGTGTAGATGTGGCTGTATCCATGGAAGTGATGTCCTCATCATCCTCCCCTTCTTGCATTTGAGTCGTCCTCGACTTAAGCTCACCTTTTAGCACATCTTTAGCACAAAACATTCTTATATAGGTCTTGCATTTATTTAAATAAAATAGTAGCTCCGCCTCTTTATATATTTTGAAGACATGAAAAACATTTGGAGGATTCACCTGATAATTATCCATATAGCTCAACACTTCTTTCCAGCATATAATGACTTGATGAGCACTAGTACTCTTCGATGCTTCCTCCCCTCCTCGAAGGAAAACCATTCTCGGTTTTGGAAAAGCTGGAAAAGAAACAACTAACAAAAAGAAGAGTGTGTACACAACATATATGTATATATCCCATATTTTATTGTTCTTTTGGATTTGCGGCAAGCTATTTTCATAACAACAAAAGAAGAAATCAAATTTAAACAAATAACCTTTTCTCACAATTCTGCAAGTCGATTCGTGGTTATAAGTGAAGCATATAACATCAAAATTAACATGATTTAGTTTGCAACTTGATTTGCAAATATAAGTAAAGCACATATCTATCCCTGACTTTTGATAAAGAAAACACATATTTTGTGAGCCGCATTCAATAACATGTTTTGTGGGCAAAACTACAAGTCCTGGCATCAAGCATGGATCATTCTTATCATCAAATTGTAAATAAGCAATATCAAACTATTCCAATAACGGTGACACAATTTTAATGGGTTTTCACGCATCAACCACGACATGCTGATTTGTAATACAAGTTAATGTACTAAAATTCGAACAATGGGGCAGCAAGTTATGGGTATCACATATTTTAAGGAAAATTTGATGGTGCCGCAAATGAAACAAGTTGTTGCATATAACTAGAATTGCCCAAAATAGCCAGCTTCAATTCAGCAAGTTTATCACAAGTTATGCATATTCTGTAAACAAGAAACTTGCCATCTATGCCATAATCACCAACTAAATTGAATTTAAAACAATAGACATAGGTGCTAGATAAAGACTTAAGAGATGAAATTTCAGAAATCTTGTCTATAGCACAAGTCAAACTAACAAGCTCATTCAACATGATATAACACAAAATAGTGGCAGGGGATATCCTAGCTATCACCTCCTTTTGCGTAATCAGCACTACATGATCAAAATTATAAGCATGCAATTCATCATATGGTTCTACGATTGTTGCACAAGGTGGCAGTTCACAAGAATTATGTATAGCAGGAATATACTCACAAATTTGCTTCCTTTCTTGCTGTAAAACCATATCTGTACCATGGTCATTTGTCTCCTCCTCAGAAGTAGGAACATCAAAACCTCCTAAATTTTCATCTGTTGTTGTAGGTGTCGGGGTATCCATATCTCGTTCCATAATCGAAGGGAATGTTCCATGCTCGACTTTCTCATCTTCCACGTTCTCAATCTCTTTTTGCTTGTGCTCATTTGTCTGCAAAATGTTAGCCACAAGAGGAGGTGCAGCAACAGGCGTCTCAAGTGAAGCTAATAGTGCATTCAAACATTCAATACTACAAGCACTTTCCAACATTTGTGAAAGAGAACGATATGTTTGATCAATAAAAATATCTTGAATACCCTTATTAAGGCCATGGATGAACCTAAACTAGATAACTTCATCAGATTCTTCGAAACCACAACGTAACAAACAAGTTCGCAATTCACGATAGTATTTTCTAACAGTATTATTCCCTTGTTTTAAGCATTGAAGTTTAGTAAGCAAACACTCAGCATAATATTCAGGAACAAATTCAAGTCTCATAATTTTTTTCATGTCATTCCAATTCTCAGGTTTTCTCCCTTTTCTACAAACATGCTTCCACAATGTTAACGCATACCCAGAAAGCACATTAGCGGCAAAACAAATCTTTTCATTTTCAGACAAATTATACGTGCCAAATTGTTTGTCTACCGCTATTTCACAATCAATATATGCTTCAGGGTCAAAGTTTCCAGCATATGGAGGCAATGTTAATTTAAGGTTACCATGTTCAGGAGTAGGAGACGAAGCCGTCATGTTGTTCATGTCGCAAATTCTTTGGTTGAATCAAAGTGAACTCGTTTCGTGTGGACCTGTCATGATTAGTAGACAACAAAGAAAAACACAGCCATATGTAATCTCCTAGCAACTAGTAGATGTGGCTAAACAAGTCTCTCAACTCTCAAACTTTAACCAAAGCTATTACAAGTTCTTACCGTGCAGCAGGGGTTGTCGGCCATTGGCGGTATCAAAAGTTCTCCCAAGCTTGGATAAAGCGATTGCCAAGGGACCGAACAAACGTATGAGGTAGAATATGTGGAGCTTGGTAGGCTATGCTAATTTCCTATGCAATCTGATAATTCTAGTTATTGTAATGATAAGTAATGTTCCAAACTAAAATTCACAAGCCCTAGTTGCCGATCTCAAAGATATAAGTTAATTTCAATGCAACACACACGCAAAGATAATGAAACTTAATGCAACTAATGGAATGAGCTAAATAAGAATAATTTCAGCACCAAAACTCGTGTTGCATAAGTTATGAAGAGATGCTAGCTAATTGCTTCAGAAAAGGTAAAAGGGCACAAGATTGCTCACTACATAATACAATTGTACAATCTGAAATTGACAAACACAAATTAGGGTTTTGATCAATGTAGTGCTGCCGGCCACTATTCTCTTCTCTTTTCTCTCTTTTTTTGGCCTTTTGGCTCTTTCTTTCTCTTTTTTTTTCTTTTCGGTGACTTTCGGCCAACACTAGTATGAGCAAAGTTTTGGAATCCCTAACTTGATATCACAAGAGAAATGATAGTGCAACGTATCAAAAGGAGCAACCCCAAGCAATTTCAAATCGCTAGTCTCAATTGGGATCAAAGTATTCGCAAAGGATGAATTGGTTCCCAAAGGTATATGCACTGATATTTTGGAATTTTATGGTTGTAGATGCTACTGGATTCAACCAACTCAAAGAAACAAAGCTAGAACACAAATTGAAGAAAGAAACCTAAATTCGGCCAAAACTATGCAGTAAGGTTATTGCTGCAATTAAGACATGAAAATAACCGAATCAAGCTTGCTCACAATGTAACAAATTGATGGTACTGTTCTAAGCTTTGAAACAAGTATTCAAACACACAATTTGGAGCTCGTATGTAGAAGTTATGGACAAAACACTAAGGTGCACAGATTTAACAAAATTCAGCCGATCTGACCAAATCCGAATCCAAGTCAAATTTGGTTTGAAGGAGTCCGAATCACGAAGGACAACCAAAAACATTTTTGTAGAGGACTCTTCAAGGATTCAGGAAAGTATAAAAACTTCTCAATCGGAGTTCGGATGTGAGAGTTATGATCAAAATACCGAATCAACCTGGATTGCAATTGCAACTTGCTTCCCGAATTTGATGTTATGATTAAACAACCTTTTAGATGGAATTAGATTTCGTGCCCAACTAGGTTTTTGTGGAGCTTATCCCAAGGTTTTAGGAAAGTGCAAAAATACTTGAATCAGAGCTCGTATGCGAAAGTTATAAACAAAACAAAGAACTGGACAGATTGAAATAAAAGCTACACGAAGGAAAAACGATCAGCAACTAAAACAAGACTCTAATGGATCAAAACCTAACAAAACACACTAAAATACCAGATTGAATCTAAAGGTTGAATTTTTATGGAGGATTTTCAATTTTTGGACAGAAAACAAAAACTAATCTAAGGTACTAAATCTCTCACCGAGCAACTTGACGCTCTGATATCACTTGATAGCACTTTGGTGTCCCGATCTTTCGATGGGAGTGATAACTTCGATTTGGTGGAATTGACTTTGACGATCCGACTACAACGTACGACGATGATGTGTCTTAGCAATCGCTAAACCAACTCCAGAGGGTTATTGATCTTGCTATTGGCACGATCAACCTGAATACGAGGTTCAATTCCTGCATGCAACCGAAGAACAAGCAAGAACAAAGGTAAAGCAATCTGAAATTGCAAATAAAGATGAAGGATTGATAATGTGGGGTTCTGAAACAAGGAGCTTCTTAGGCGGCTATTGAGCACGTCTGGAAAATTCAAAATAGTAGCAATGGCTAAACTATCAAATAAACAAACCCAAAAACTAAAGTACGGAGGTAGCAAACAATATATAGAGGTAAGTGGCGGCTAGGGGCGTGTAGCAGCCATGTGGGGGCGGCCAAGGGGGTGCCCTAGGGTTACATGGGCTTTGGGCCCAAAAGAACAGGTGGCGCAGCACCCGGAATTTCTGGCCCGCGATACTCTTCTGCGATTTTCCATTGCTTCAAGACGAATTTGGCATTGGGGCTGAATCCATTGGAAAGTAGACTCGAGATCTTTCAAACGTGTACTCATGGGCCTCAGAAACCTTCGAATCAAAAGTTATGGCCTTTAAAGTTAAGCGCTGTTGGTGAGGCCGAACTGGACTCGGACTTGTTTTCTTCCGATCCGACTTGAACTTGATCTTTGGCCCAATTTTGGTCCACGAGGTCCTTCTCCATGGTTCCTAAATACAATCAAATCATCACAAGTATTAAATAGCATCCCATTCATATTATCACTAATGGGGAGGCTTAGGAACGATTCACCGATGATTAAACTGCTGCGGCGCGAGCTCGAGTAACCGGTCCTTGTATAATCATGGCGGGTTCAAATTGATGTGTAGATGTGGCTGTATCCATGGAAGTGATGTCCTCATCATCCTCCCTTCTTGCATTTGAGTCGCCTCGACTCAAGCTCACCTTTTAGCACATCTTTAGCACAAAACATTCTTATATAGGTCCTGCATTTATTTAAATAAAATAGTAGCTCCGCCTCTTTATATATTTTGAAGACATGAAAAACATTTGGAGAATTCACCTGATAATTATCCATATAGCTCAACACTTCTTTCTAGCATATAATGACTTGATGAGCGCTAGCACTCTTCGATTCTTCCTCCCCTCCTCGAAGGAAAACCATCTTCGGTTTTGGAAAAGCTGGAAAAGAAACAACTAACAAAAAGAAGAGTGTGTACACAACATATATGTATATATCTCATATTTCATTGTTCTTTTGGATTCACGGCAAGCTATTTTCATAACAATAAAAGAAGAAATCAAATTTAAACAAATAATCTTTCCTCACCGTCATGGCTCTCGCTCTCTCTCTCCAACTGAACTGACTGGTTGCAGGGCCCTTTCTGGGCTAAATGCACAGTAGCAACATTGTCATTGAGAAAGAAACAAAAAAAATATTTCGTACCACCACATTAGTCTTGTCCCTTAAGCAGCGGTAGGTAACTTATCACATTTCGATCATGCTATCGTGATAAGTACGGCAGGCCTAGAGCTGCGGCATAGCCAAGTCTCCCTGATTAATTATGTGATTAATTAAGTAAAGTAATTAATTAATTTATTTGATTGGCACATTTCTATTGAGAAAGAGGAGCAACATGCTGTGGCCCGACGACACAGTAGGGTGGGGCCCACGTCCTGCGGCTGGTGAGATTCTGATTTTGTCGGGGATGAGATGACAAATGCCGATGAAATAAAAAAAAATTTAAAGAAAATTTAAATTGTTACGGTGACTGGATTCAAGTTTATCTAACATGAAATTTTTTGAAAAACCAAAGTTTATCTAACATGAGATATTTTGAAAAACCAAATTTTATCTAGCTGGGGCCTGCACTGCGCCGACCAATAGATGCATGCATTCCCATGGCCATGGGGACGAGCAGAGCAGAGCACACCAAAGGAGTGGAAGGCAACAAGACAAGGCAACCATGGCACGGAAGAAACCATCATGCTGTCTTTGTCTTTGTGCTTGCGAGGCTTCATTCAGTGGAGTTTATGGACTGCCGCCATGTCTTTGTCCGTCATTCTCTCTCTGTCTTTTGCGTGAGTTGGTTTGTCTCTCCGGCATTCGTGATCGGCATGAATAGTTAACATTGCTCCTTGAGGGCCTGTTAGGAACTTGGAAATTTCACATAAATTTAGCAGAATTTCGTAGGAAACGTTTGAGAATTTACACAATAATCGAGGTTAATAACCAAACGGACAACTTTTTTTTGTTTTTTGTAGTGAATTCTCGTTGCATAAGGTGAGGTCAGCAGGGTTTGTAATACCGTTTTTGAAGAGAAATTCGAAGGGTGCCCGATAGCGGTTTTTCACGAAAATCGGACGAATTTTGAGAAAAACCAAACGGTTTGCTAAAGTCAAACCCGGTGGTTAAACCAAGCCAAGAAAATGGAAAAACCGATCAGTTTTCTCGAAAATCATTTAGTTTTTGTCGAAAATCGGTCGGTTTGAGTCCAAAATCGCAAATAGAACGAAAAATTGGAGAAAAAGGCAAGAACAAATAGGAAAAATTGTGAAAAATTATAAAAAGCCGATGAAGGCAAAAAAAAAAGGAAAAATGTTATAAGTGTATAAAAATATGATATAATTCCAGCATGACATTTCGTGCATTTTAAGACTATTTCAAATTGTATAGTACATATTTTGCAATAATAGCACAGCTATGGAAAAAAAGGAAAATTTCGACATGACCTTTGGTATATTTTAGATAATCTCAAGTAGCAAAGTGGACATTTAGTAATAATATATCAACAAATAACATTTAATTTCAATATATTTCACAACTCAATCCAACAAACTCACACTTCAATGCTTTCAAAACATTAGATTAACATATCAACATCTAAAGTCTAAACATAAAAATGGACTAGATTGAACAATCAAATAATTATGTCATTGTTGTGATGCTTACAACTGCATCACAGCTGGCAAACTATTGCAAGCGTGTCCATACATTCATATTTGCTAGAAGAAATCAACAATTTGTAGTATAATATGCGTTTGCCTGTAATGCCTTTTTTCTTCCCTCTCAATCCAAATAATGGCATGATCAGAAGTGGTACTGCATGATAGCACAATATGCTCAAATCGGCCTTCCATGTTGGACCTACATGAACGTTATGTCAATAAAAAAATCAAGTTACAATGAAATGAAACATACAAATAAAACATTACCTTTGGCGTTACGAGTAGTATTATTAGCTGTATACTTGGTTGATCATATTGTACTCCTCAGTAGATATCATCACCAATCCTCATATAGCTAGCAACTCTGTCTTGTGTTCATGCCAACTTCGTCCTATCTATGGGCTAGTCGTTTCCCACTGTTGATACAACATGACATAAAATTTAGGGTCTTGCCACTCATAGGCCCATTGGGTGAGAAGTTGTGTATGAGAATCCAGGATGGCGTAGTCGTATGAACGATATGAGTCATAACTCTTTTGCATCTCAGCGATGCTATACAAGCTACCACTATTCTGAGGTGCATCATGGCTTGAAGCTTGGTGATGAGGACATCTCCACAACGGATACAACCAATGCTAACTCACCTCACCAAAATGTACAAGGACCACTCACTCGAGCTCGTGCACGCAAATTAAATTATCAGGTGAAGTCATTCCTAAGTGTTCCTACTAATGATTTAGTGAATGGAATGCTATTTAATTCTTGTGATCATGTTATTCTTATTAGGAACCAGGGAGAAGAACCACCAAGTGCAAAGAAACTCCAATCCAAGTCGGAGGTTTGAAGGAAGTCCAAGTCAGATTCGGACTCGCAGACAGCATCATCTTCAAACATTCATAACTTTTGATCTAGAGCATTTTTGGAGGCTCACGAGTACAGGATTGAAAGATCTGCTCGTCCTCTTTCAAACGGATCTGAGATCACCTCCAAATTCATTCCGAGTCAACGGGAAACTGCAAAACAATGAAGACTACTTTTCCTGTCCGAGCCAGTTTGGGCTGCGGGTTTTCTAATCCGAGTTGTATTAGTTAGGCCCATGTTAAGGCCTGGTGCTGCATGTCCTTGGACTATAAATAGCCAGTCGCCACCATAATTAGGGTTTGGGTTTTGTTTGATAAGGTTTAGCCATTGCTACCGCTTGTACTCGCGCGTGTCGACTAGACCGCCCGTCTACTTGTTCATCGGAACCCCAATTTCGAGTGTTCTTGTTTTAGAATCAATCTACATTCATATTCGCAATTGAGTTGCTTGTGATCCCTTGTTCTTGCTGGTTCTTCGATTGCTTGCAGGAACAAAGACCTTCGTGGTCAGGTTGGTCGCGCTTCCGCGAGATCAATAACCTTCAGGAGGGTGGTGTACCGGTCGCTAAGGCGCAACGTCGAGTTCGTTGTAGTCGGGCCGCCAACTTCGTCCTCCACCAAATCGACACTATCTTCTCTCATCGAAAGATCGGGACACCCAGTCCATATCAGGTGGTATCAGAGCTCAAGGTTGCTCGGTGAGATCTTCTATCAATTTGCGTTTTCTACCTAGAGTCCAGAAAATTTGCCCTACCAAAAACAAGATTTGTTCCTCTATCCAAGACTTTTTGTGCCTTGCTTTTATCGCGTAGTTCTCCGCTTGTTGAATTCACGGTTGCTTTGCCGAGTTGGGTTCTTTGGTCTTTAGTTTCGCCCTTAGAGTTTCAAGTTCGAGTCACGTTTGATCACGATTATGTTTGAATTGGGTCGGAACCCTTAGTAGATATCGATCAAAAAAAGACCCGGAGTGCTACTTTGTCGCGTGTCGGTGCTCGCCGAGTGCTCGCTCGCCTCGCTTCTTTGTGGTTTCGCCATCGCGGTCGTGCTTTCGCCGAGTGCTCGCCATCGCGCCGTCGGCTCGCCGAGTACTACTTTGTCGTGTCTTTGTGCTTTCGCCTCGAGTGGCCGCCCATCGCGGCAAGCTTTCGCCGAAAGCTGCTCCTTGTCGCGGCAAAGGTTTCGCCGAGAGTGCTCTTTGTCGCGTGCTATGCTTCGCCGAGTGCTCGCTTCGCCGCCAATCTGGTCGTTGAGTACTCGCCTTGTTGGTCGCCGAGTACTCGCCAGTGCACTGGTCGCCCGAGTGCTCGCTTAGCCGCAACTGCTCATGGTCGTCGATCGCTTTCGACCGCTCGAACTGGTCGCCGAGTGTTTGCCGACTGCGTATCAGAGAAGAAGAGGCAAGTGCAAGTTCCAAAAGCCGCACGAAATCAATTGCAAACCAAAGTTCAGAGAGAGAGAGAGAGTATCTTTTAATTACCCTTATACCCCTGGTCAAAAAAAAGGGTTTGTGTGGTGAGTGTTGTTTGGAGTCCTTGTGAGTCTGTTATTTCAGTTTAGGGCTCTCAAAAAAAATCAAAAAAAAGAAAAGAGAAAAAAAAGAAAAAAAAGGAGCCCTAGCTGCTTTCTTTGTGTTTAGGACGTTCTCATTGCGTTCTGTGGCATCGTTGGTGATTAGGCTCGCGTCTCTAGTGTGGTTGAGGCTAGGACCAAAGACCACACCTGTCGTGGAACGCTTATTCAACTTGTTGTGACTATTGTGGTACGAGCTATCCTTTGCTACAATTACCATCCACCTATAGCTCCACGTAAAAAACTACAACTTACTAGGCTCTTGCGTTTTGCACTGACACTACCTCTCCAGGAGATTTTGACTCGTGGTCGCCGACACCTCCTGCTAAAGCTTGGTAAGAACTGGTAAGAGCTTGGTGATACAAGTTGAGAGTGAGAGACAATTCCCTTTCCTGCAATTGTTTGTTCTTTTGCTTTCTAACCATGTCAGGAACATCGAGCAATGATGGACAACATTCCCCTCGCACTAGGGGAATCATTCAACATTTCGAGCGCCAAGTCAAGCTACATACGGAGGGTCTTGATGGCGATGTACAGGTGGTAAATGAGCGACTGGGACAGGTGGAGAAGGCTCAGATTGACACCAACACCAGGCTGACAAATTTGGAGGTTTCTGTTGGCACCATCAATACCAACTTGACGGAGGTATTGCGGCGCCTTGAGGACATGGGCCGAGTGCCTCCTGTGGCACGCGGTAATGGTGTGTTGGGCAGCGAAGTGGATGAGAATGTCGACGACTACGCTGCTGACTCGGAGCTTGAGGAAGACCCTGCACGGCGTCAACTTCATCGCAACCGGCAAGGTATGGGTCCTTTGCGCCCCCGGCATGAGGTACGTGACTATGATGATTCTCTTGGTAAGGTTAAGTTCACCACACCTCCTTTTGATGGTAAATATGATCCTGATGCATACCTCACATGGGAATTAGCTGTAGAACAAAAGTTTGCATGTCATGAGTATCCTGAAATCAAAAGAGTTCGAGCTGCCACTAGTGAGTTCACTGATTTTGCCTCTGTTTGGTGGAGTGAGTTTCGACGTAAGAATCCAGATGCTGCACAAAACTGGGCTGATTTGAAAAGAATCATGCGAGCTAGATTTGTTCCCTCTTACTATCAGCGTGATTTGTTAAATAAGCTTCAGCTGCTTAAACAAGATAGTAAGAGTGTAGAGGAGTACTATCAGGAATTACAAATGGGCATGTTGCGCTGTGGTATAGAGAAGTCTGAGGAGGCTGCTATGGCTAGATTTATGGGTGGGTTGAACCGTGAGATTTATGACATTCTAAGTTACAAGGAATACAATTCAATCACTCGCGTGTTTCACCTTGCTTGCCATGCTGAAAGAGAAGTGCAGGGACGACGCAAATGGTCTAACACGAGAACTAATGTTTCTGCAGGTCGTGCTAACACTTGGTCAACACGCACTCCATCTACAACCACAAGGCATCCGACTGCACCGTCCTCCAACAACAACAAGAATCGACCTTCTTCTTCCGCGCCGACTGCCAAGGCTTCGGAGGTAACGAGAACATCTGCACCAGAACCCGCCAAGAGCTCTGCTTCGGTTGCTTCAACTGGGAGGACGAGGGATGTGCAATGCCATCAATGCAAGGGGTATGGTCACATGAGGAGTCAATGTCCGAGCAAGCGTGTGCTGATTGTGAGAGACAATGGTGAGTTTTCTTCCGCTAGTGATTTGGATGAAGAAACATATGCTATGCTTGCGGTTGACAATGCAGGGAGCGAAGATGATCATGACCAGGAAGATCACATTGAGGCCAACCATGCTGACCATTATGAGAGCCTCATTGTACAGCGTGTATTGAGCGTCCAGATTGGGAAGGCCGACCAGAATCAGCGGCACAACCTTTTCCAAACCAAGTGTGTCGTCAAGGAGCGATCATGCCGTGTGATCATTGATGGAGGAAGTTGCAACAACCTTGCAAGCGTGGACATGGTGGAGAAGCTTTCGTTGGAGACGAGACCGCACCCCCAATCCTACTATGTTCAATGGTTCAACAGCATTGGTAAGGTTAAGGTAACACGCTTGGTGAGAGTACAATTTGCTATTGGTTCCTATCATGATTTTGCTGAATGTGATGTCGTACCTATGCAAGCATGTTCTATATTGTTAGGTCGACCTTGGCAATATGATAAAAGTTCTGTGCATGATGGGAGAACCAACCAGTATTCGTTTGTGCATAAGGGAAGGAAAATTGTGTTGCATCCTATGACTCCCGATTCCATAATTAAAGAGGACATTGCTAGAGCTAGTAAGCAAAAGATTGATGCAAATGCTAAGAAGAAAACATCTAATTCTGTTGGTGATGACAAAAATGAGATTAAGTTGAAAGGAGCATGTTTTCTCGCTACCAAATCTGATGTGAAGGAACTAGATGTCGATAAATCTGTTTGCTATGCTTTAGTTTGCCAGGATGTTTTGTTCTCAATTGAGGAGATATCTTCTGCTTTGCCTCCTGCTGTGACTAACCTTTTGCAGGAGTATGCTGATGTTTTTCCCAAGGACGTTCCTCCAGGGTTGCCACCAATTCGAGGGATTGAGCATCAGATTGACCTCATTCCTGGAGCATCTTTGTCCAATCGAGCGCCATATAGGACTAATCCGGAAGAAACTAAGGAGATACAACGCCAAGTGCAAGAACCGCTGACAAAGGGTACGTATGCGTGAGTCTCTTAGTCCTTGTCTTGTTCCGTCCGTTAGTTCCTAAGAAGGATGGATCATGGCGCATGTGTGTGGATTGTAGAGCAATCAATAACATTACCATTAGATATCGTCATCCTATTCCTAGGTTAGATGATATGCTTGATGAATTAAGTGGCTCTCTTGTGTTCTCTAAGGTTGATTTATGAGTGGCTACCACCAAATCCGAATGAAATTAGGGGATGAATGGAAAACAACTTTCAAAACTAAGTTCGGTCTATATAAGTGGTTAGTGATGCCTTTTGGATTAACTAACGCACCTAGCACTTTCATGAGACTAATGAATGAAGTTTTGCGTGCTTTCATTGGTAGATTTGTGGTGGTATATTTCGATGATATCTTGATCTATAGCAAATCATTAGATGAACATCTTGCTCATTTGCGTGCTGTTTTTGATGCCTTACGCGATGCACGATTATTTGGTAACCTTGAGAAGTGCACATTTTGCACCGATCGAGTTGCTTTTCTTGGCTATGTTGTTACTCCACAGGGAATTGAAGTTGATCAAGCCAAGGTTGAGGCAATTTAGAGTTGGCCGACTCTTAAAACGGTCACACAGGTGCGGAGTTTCCTTGGACTTGCGGGATTCTACCGTCGCTTCGTGAAGGATTTCAGTACGATTGTTGCACCCCTGAATGAGTTGTCCAAGAAAGGCATTGTTTTCCAATGGGGCAAGTCACATGAAGATGCCTTTAACATATTGAAAGAGAAGCTGACTCATGCACCACTACTCCAACTCCCAGACTTTGGTAAGACTTTTGAACTTGAGTGTGATGCTAGTGGGATTGGGATTGAGGCGTGCTGATCCAAGAAGGTAAGCCGATCGCTTATTTCAAAGGAGAAATTATCTGGGCCTCGCTTGAACTATTCAACTTATGATAAGGAATTGTATGCACTAGTTCGAACATTAGAGACTTGGCAACATTATTTGTAGCCCAAAGAGTTTGTTATCCACTCGGATCATGAATCTTTGAAGCACATCCGAGCCAAAATAAGTTGAACCGTAGGCATGCAAAGCATGGGTAGAGTTCATTGAGTCTTTTCCTTATGTTATCAAACACAAGAAGGAAAGGATAATATTATTGCCGATGCTTTGTCTCGACGATATACCATGCTTTCACAACTAGACTCTAAAATCTTTGGCTTGGAAACGATTAAAGAGCAATATGCGCTTGATCCTGATTTTAAAGATGTTTTGCTAAATTGTAAGGAAGGACGAGTCTGGAATAAGTACATTGTTAATGATGGATTTGTGTTTCGTGCTAACAAGTTATGCATTCCAGTTGGATCTGTTCGTTTGTTGTTGCTTCAGGAAGCGCATGGAGGAGGATTGATGGGTCACTTTGGTGTGAAGAAGACAGAGGATGTGTTGGCCAACCATTTTTTTTGGCCAAAGATGAGGCTTGATGTGGAGCGCTATGTCTCTCGCTGTTCTACTTGCAATAAAGCTAAGTCACGACTAAACCCACATGGTTTATATATGCCTCTTCCTGTTCCTAGTGTTCCATGGGAGGATATTTCAATGGACTTTGTTTTAGGCCTACCTAGGACAAAGAGGGGGAGGGATAGCATATTTGTTGTCGTGGATCGGTTTTCTAAGATGGCACATTTTATACCTTGTCATAAGAGCGATGATGCTACAAACATTGCTGATTTGTTTTTCGGAGATAGTTCGCTTACATGGAGTGCCATCCACAATTGTGTCCGACCGATGTAAAATTTTGAGTCATTTTTATGACGCTTTGGAAGAAACGGGTACCAAGCTCTTGTTTTCTACTACATGTCACCCTCAAACCGATGGCGATCGAAGTCGCCAATGAACGTTGTCTGCAATGTTGAGAGCTATTTTGAAGAAAAATTTGAAGATGTGGGAAGAATGCCTACCTCATGTGGAGTTTGCCTATAACCGCTCATTGCATTCTACTACCAAGATGACTCCTTTCCGGTGGTATATGGTTTCAACTCGTGCACCCATTGATATTTTACCTTTACCATGCTCGAAAGAATAAATTTAGATGTCGCTCAACGTCTTTGAATTTGTGCTGAAATTGCATGAGACTACTAAAGATAATATTGAGCGCATGAATGCTAAATATAGAGTCAGCCGGTAATCGTGGTAGGAAGGAATTAACTTTTGAACACGGAGATCTTGTTTGGTTGCACTTGAGAAAGGATAGGTTTCTGATTTGCGAAAATCTAAATTGATGCCTAGAGTCGATGGTCCTTTTAAAGTTCTTGCTAAGATAAATGATAATGCATACAAGCTTGATTTGCTCGCAGACTATGGCGTAAGCAATTCTTTCAATGTTGCCGATTTGAAGCCATACATGGGTGATGAAGATGACCTTGAGTCGAAGACGACTCCATTTCAAGAGGGGGAGGATGATGAGGATATCTCCACAACGGATACAACCAATGCTAACTCATCTCACCAAAATGTACAAGGACCACTCACTCGAGCTCGTGCACGCAAATTAAATTATCAGGTGAAGTCGTTCCTAAGTGTTCCTACTAATGATTTAGTGAATGGAATGCTATTTAATTCTTGTGATCATGTTATTCTTATTAGGAACCAGGGAGAAGAACCACCAAGTGCAAAGAGACTCCAATCCAAGTCGGAGGTTTGAAGGAAGTCCAAGTCAGATTCGGACTCGCAGACAGCATCATCTTCAAACATTCATAACTTTTGATCTAGAGCACTTCTGGAGGCTCACGAGTACAGGATTGAAAGATCTGCTCGTCCTCTTTCAAACGGATCTGAGATCACCTCCAAATTCCTTCCGAGTCAACGGGAAACTGCAAAACAATGAAGACTACTTTTCCTGTCCGAGCCAGTTTGGGCTGCGGGTTTTCTAATCCGAGTTGTATTAGTTAGGCCCATGTTAAGGCCTGGTGCTACATGTCCTGGACTATAAATAGCCAGCCGCCACCATAATTAGGGTTTGGGTTTTGTTTGATTAGGTTTAGCCATTGCTACCGCTTGTACTCATGGCGTGTCGACTAGACCGCCTGCCTACTTGTTCATCGGAACCCCAATTTCGAGTGTTCTTGTTTGAGAATCAATCTACATTCATATTCGCAATTGAGTTGCTTGTGATCCCTTGTTCTTGCTGGTTCTTCGATTGCTTGCGTGAACAAAGACCTTCGTGGTCAGTTGGTCGCGCTCGCGAGATCAATAACCTTCGTGAGAGGGTGGTGTACCTGGCCGCTAAGGCGCAACGTCAAGTTCGTTGTAGTCGGGCCGCCAACTTCGTCATCCACCAAATCGACACTATCTTCTCTCATCGAAAGATCGGGACACCCAGTCCATATCACTTGGAATAGTTGTAAATCCATTGAGAGATTTTTCTAGCACTCTCAATGATAGAGGCGTGGTCAGGGAACTCTCCAATCTACTTCAGTATCAAATTAATTGTGTGGGCCATACAAGACTATCACACGATGTTGCGGTACTCCTGTGCAATGAGTCTATATGCCTTCTTGTACTTGGCACCATTATCTGTGACAATTTGCGTAACATTAACAACTCTATCTCTCTATTTTTTCCCCGTTTCGCTCATTATTTCGACGATTTAAAAAATAAATCACCACCGAAAAGAAAACAAAATTTTCTACAGGAAAAACGGCACACACGTCGTGTTACGCCGCGAAAAATTTTGTGTTCTTTCAGCCGTTTCGCTCATTATTTCGACAATTAAAAAACTAAAACACCATCAGCAAAAAAAATCTACGAAAAACCGGACAGCGCGACGTATTACGGCGCGAAAAATTTTCTAGTTCCAATCAAGCGAGGAAAGGAGGAACACTCCTCCTTTTCCTTTATATACTTTGTAAGACTTTTTAACATCTTTGATAAGTAACAAAATTTATTATTATAAAAATATTAGTACCTGCAAAAGTACCATTAATTAATGATTTGTTCATTGGTGACTTATATTATATACATGTTTAATTTTTTAATACTAAAAACATGACGAATGATAGCTTCCGCGATAACTGCGTAGCTTTTTAAGATCTTACCGTGAAGCCGCGAAAATCATAATTTAAACCTTAATTTTAATGTAAATCTCGGTCCTTTCAAAGATCTAAAAAGTTTCATGCTAGTACGCTCATGTAAAATAACCTGCCGGCCAAAACATATAAACACGCGGGCGACCCAAAAAAAAAAAATGGCGATTCATTGGATCGATTACACCAGAAACTAGTTTTGTGAATCACAAAAAACAAGGTACATGAAAAGCCAGTTTTCATTGTCTGCAGGTCTTTTATCGTATCCAAACAGAGTTTTGCTAAAAAAAACAGGGGGAAACAGTTTTATGGAAAACGGTGTTCATAAAAATCTAGATCCAAACAAGGCCACCTTTGTGATCTGTTTAGAACGATGCACTTTTTATGACAATATACGTAAGTACGAGTTGGTGGTAGTCATTTGTCATCCCCTCTTCTTTAAGAAAAACAACACACCAATATATGAATCGTGGGATAAAAAAAACCAATCGTATCTCTTTCTTTCCGCATACACCCGCTCCACTTGTTGAGATATACCCACTTCTTCCTTCCGTGGCAACTCAAGAGTGTAGTTTTATTTTTTTATAAATATATGTTATGATTTGATTATTTTGCAAAAAATATGTTTCATTGCAACACACATGTACTTAACTAGTTTTATGTTCGAGATTCGGAGGGAATACAGCATTAGCTCAAACGAAAATTTCATTTGCCTATGTGACGCGCACAAAACATACATACCATCTACCTAATGGTAACGTGTTTTACTCGCGGTATCGCTAAATATTTATTAACTGTTTATTCCTATAGGATTTAGCACGTGACACCTAATTCCAAAAGTTCTTCATTTGCTATGTTTCAAACAAAGCTATTTTTTTGCGAGGTTGAAACAAGCTCTTAGACTACACAGGAAAGGAAAAACCACCATAGTTTAGAATTCATCTAGTTTGATCAGAATTCGCATCGCGTCTCCAATTTTCGAAGATCATGCATCGCAGCACTGATTTTCTAAAGGAAAGAGAACCAGAATTATCACTTTTCTAGCTTTACAGTAACAAACTTTTCTTACTCCTTTAAAATTAAATTATAAAATAATTTTATCCTTGACCGTGAAGCGTGCCTTCTGAGCCCTCACACCGCGGAAATATCTATTATGCTCTAAAGCTGCACATATCATCTTTCGGCACATTTACGACCTAAAATGAGACTATATTTACAGTTACCTTAGAAAAGAGATTAATTTTACACAGCATAAAAAAGCGAGGAACTGAGCGTGCCACGCCGTGCCCTCGGCTTCTTGCCGCCTCTCTAGGGCTAAGTTTGTTTAGGCTTGAGGTTGAGCTTATTTGTCTTCTAGATCTCTATAAGTCATAAGCCAAAATAAACAGTATTTTTCCAGCCAGACGGAGAGAAGAAGCTCTAAAAATCCCCAGTATTTTTCCAAACAAACAATATTTTAGACTTGAACTTGAGCTTATTTGGCTTCTGAAAATCCCACTTCCCTGGTACCCTTACAACTTAACTATTATTTACTAAAAATTGCCATCCTCATCCAGCTCTAGCCAAATAAACTCAAGTTTCAGCCTAAACAAACTCAGCCTAGCTCTCGTAATTTGTAACCGATATGCAGCTAAACATGGCCCCACAGATATAATATCCTCAAACAAAACCCTAATTAACTACCCCAGATCCCAAAAAAAAACTAAATTCAAGTACAATAGCAAAGCTCACTATTGACTAATAGTAAATTAAAAACCAGTTTATATAATAATTATTTCTAAAGGTTGTCTTTAGATGTTATCTTTAGATGTTATACAATAACTATCTTTTCTCTCTTGTATATAAATAATCTACCTATATTTTCGTGTAAAGTTGAGTCAACTCTTTTCTCACTCTTCTATATAAATCAAAACTGATACGTACAGACTAGCTAAGGCAATCTTACTGGACATGCCCTAAAACGCAATTTGCGCTGTAGTTCAAGATCAAGCCAGGCTGTTTTAATTACCTACTTTTCCGCCTCCCCTATAAAAGGGACCCTCCTCTTCTCCTCGTCTCCCCACTCCATTCCTCGCCGCCTCCAATCCTCCCACTCCCAAAGCCCTAGCTCCCGCACATTTTCCTCCACGATTCAGTCGACAGCAATGGCCAGGGTTCCGGCCGTCGTGATTGCCGCCGTCCTTGCCGTGGCCGTGGCCGCGCTAGCCACCGTGTCCTCCGCCGCCGAGGCGCCGGCCCCCGCCCCGGCCTCCGGCGCGGTGGCCGCGGCCGTCTCGGCGCCGCTCTCCGTGTTCGGCCTCGTCGGGCTCCTCGCCGCCTTCCTCCACCACTGAGATGCGCGCGCGTCTGTACGCCTTCTTCAGATCCAGTAGTATAGTAGTTCCAGTACGAGTCTATTTTTAGTAGTTTAGTGGTGGCAGCATCACCGGAGGCATTGTTTAGGATCTGTGTGGTTTCAAGGCTGGATTTCGTGTGAGGATTTGAGAGGGGTTTTGATTTGTGTCCGGTTTGTGGTTATTCAGCGCCTGTTCTGAGAGGATTATGGTTACGGATTTATGATATATTATCACGTACGATGTGTGTATACTCTTTTTCTACTCTCGGAGTAATTACTTTTTATGCCGTATCTCATAACATAGAGAGTATCTTACACAACAGAGGGTATGTACGTGTAGTATAGGAGTATATAAGACTAGCTATGTAGTATTTACATTTTTTCAAATGTGATATGTATATTTTTTAGACATACTTCTTTTTATGTTCATATACAAAAGTATTAAAAACTATATACTCTTTTGCAGTTTTTTCATGTGGTTCATCTTGGAATATTTTATATTTAGTATATTTTATATTTAGTATGTGAGTGTAGCTAAAGTGATAAAAGAGTATTTTAAATTTGTTTAGATAGCATTTCAAAGGCGGAAGTAACTATACCCGGCAGTAAAAGTAAAAGATATATATTCGTTTTGACGATTCAGGTAACGCGAGATGGAACAGATCGATTTCTTTAATTACCGAGTGGATGATTGCTAATGGCTGCGGGTAAAATGGTAAATCCCCCGCCGAGAATCCAGATTGATTTCTAATGTTTGTGCCTCAATTATTCCTAAAAGGAGAGGTACGAGCTGATGGAGGCCACACAGCTTGAAGGCTAAGCAACGCACGCTGAGAGTGTGATAGGGCAGTGGTTGGCAGCAGTGTGATAGCAACCACCTGGCCACGCTCGCTCGCTCGCTCGCCTTCGTCAGTGCAAGGATTGCGATCGTGATATATAGCAACTCCGAAAAGCTAATGGCGATTGTATGAATGGCATGGAATGCAGGGTCGCTAGAACCGCGGTGCGCTTTGAGTCAGGGTACGGGACCTGCCTTCGTGTTCTGTCACTTTTTCTTCTGTTTTTCACTGTAAACATAAGCCTTGTATTCTAAACTAGTTCAGGTTCGATGAATCCAGTTAAATCTTCTGCTTCGAGCTCGCACTGTTTCTGTTTACAGAGGAATCAAAAGTCGTGCGTTTTTACCGGGGCCAAAGAGTAGAGTTGCGATGCAACTGCCATTTCATTCATGTCAGTTAGCATTCAGGCTGTTTCGTCCCAGCGTAGTCCCTGCATCTCTAATTACGTAAAGGATTCCTTGGTAGGTGTCGTTCGTTCGGGACTTTTGACCGGGTCAGTATTTGGCATCAGCTTAGAGCACAGGGTTAACAAAACCGAAATTCAAAACCGAGTCCGGTTTTCGTGGTACGTTTTCGCAAAAATCGCTCGGAAAACTGCTAGAAAACAAAACCGTAAAAAACCGAAGAGTTAAAAAATCAAAAAATTTTGAAAAAATCGAAAACCGATCCGTCCCTTTGAATGTTCTTCGAAAACGGTTTTGAATGGTTTTTTATCGGTTTTCGAACACATAATTTTTTTCAAAATTTTTAAATTTTTTTAATTAAACCGGTTTACCAAGCGGTTTTAGATCTCAAACTGGAACGGTAAGATCGAAAACCGTGGTTTTCGATCGGTTTTGTTAAACCTATTAGAGCGTATATATATGTGATAATATATCACAAATCCATAACCGTAATCCTCTCACGCATTTATACGCTCTAAGCCTCTAAGCTGATGCCAAACACTGACCCGGCCAAAGGTCCCAAACGAAAGACACCTACCAAGGAATCATATGCTCCAGTTGAGCATAACAGAAGTTACACTAGGTAATGATGAATGATAACTCCTCCTTTTGAAATCGACGACTCTCTTCTTTTGGGTAAACTGAAGAGTCTCAGGGACCAAAACAGGTCGGTACTTCTCACGCATCTCCTCAAAATAACTAATCTATTAAAGCTGAAGGAATTGGAGCCCATTCAGCCGGGCCACGTCACCCAAATTTTCCCGGACGTCCATCGCTTGCGTGCGTGCGATCCAGCC